>VCRD01003995.1:0-48548 GCA_006783055.1 Trinorchestia longiramus
TGCCTGAGAGGAGGCCTACATACGGAGAAATGTGTAATAAATAGTTGATGATGACTAATAACTTATTAAAGCGAGTACACTAAGGTGCGAATAAGTTTATGGTCCATATGAAATAAATTAAAAAAAAAACTGAAAATTGCAAAACTATACACAATACGTATATGATATTACCCTGTTCGAAAGTCATTTTGTTATGCGAGTTTTGTAAACATTGAAATCAACCCTAGTAAACACGTAGTAACTCTTCATCTGTTAAACTGAAAATAATATTTAAACATTAACACTTGAAATTTAAGTTTCGCCAATTGTCACTGTAGAAGACCGCTTCTTTGAATGTCTCTATCTTTCGTAGTTGCGGTGACCAAGTTCCGTGTTTCAGTAACATGCATCGGCTATGATATACTAATTTAACTAAGGTAGTTTGACACAGTAAAGTGCTACACCATATTATCAACCAATAACAAAAAATTGTAAACATTTTTCTCTTTCTGACCGGAATCCAGTCGCCTATAATATTTAACTTTAAGATCAGTTGAAAATCTAATTTCCGTTCTAACACATTGAACATATATTCATTACAATTTGTCGACAACAAATATTCGTACATTTTGAAAACATTTATTGAACGTACGTTACACTGTATATAGCAGTAAATGAGCTAAATTATTCTGTACAGCTGCACATTTGGGTCTGAATTTAGTGTCAGAGCATTCACTCTTTTTTCGTGTTGCTCTTTTCTATGCTTTGAAAAGAGCGTATTGTACTAAGTTTAGTAGTCATTTCAAACGATGAACTTTTGATGGTGATGCTGAGTGAAAAAATTTCGGTCCTCTATCAATCAACTGAACAAATGTTTTGTTTCAAGTACACCACACCTTGATTTGCGAACTTCAGAAAACTTGTACGAGTATACAAAAGAATTTTGACACTGAAGGTCGAGGTCTGAAATCGTGACAGGATTTTGTTTCGTCCAGGTGAATTTTCTGAAAGAAGCAAGTAGACCAGGGCTCGAGCGACGCGTTAAGTGCAAGTGCTCACATTTGTGCGACCTCGAGAATGAAAACTGGGACCCGTCGTGGGAAAGTTCCTCCTGTTGGTTCTTTTGGCTCTAACCGTGACGAAAATTGTCTCTCGAAGCAACCGTCTCATTAGTGTCGATGACATCACCAATAGATTGTTTCTGCACTTATGAGGTATGTTCCTTTGCTTTTTTTTCTCACTATATCTTTGAATTACTATTTGCTTCGGGTAGATTGATTTTGACTTGTCTAGCTTGATGATTGACGAATTTCATATTTCTGTAAGATCGAGAAATTTGCTGCTTTTGCTGCTAGTGCTTTGTCGGTGATCTATATTCCTGTGGAAATAAATGTACCACTGAAGGCTTTGAAATTATTTGCACAATACGTGTAATCAACAGTATGTTCCCGACGTCAATGTTTTTACTTTGGATATTTGTCAATGAGAGCACACTTGGATAAGTATTATTACTACTTGCGTAACTTAATTAGGGATCATACGTCTGTTGGCAGATGTCAGAAACTCTCCAAAAATAGAGAATGCATTTCAGGTTCCAGAATTTTTGGATGAAACCTCATGAACATTTATGAGATGAAATCACTATAAACCAGAGTGATATATAGAAATTAATGCACATAGTAAGGTAACATCAGAGACGTTGCTTCGATGAAGAAATTTAACTGCCCGCAGCTCAGGCATCGGAACAAGTTTAAGACTTGACGCACGGCCCTTCAAGAAAACACTACGTCAGGAAATAAGCTCCCTGAGGAGAGCCTACTGCTTGACGGTAAAGGTTCAACCTCACGATATTATTTTGGTGTCCGTGGCGTTGGAAGAAGGAACTTCTACTCCCCCTGCCTTGTAAATATTCTGGAAAATGGATAGCCGCACCGCAGACTTTTGACACTCCGACAAACTGTGAAGTACGACCTTCCGAGCTCGCTCGCTTAGCTGCCTGCAGCGGCGATGTTTCGGCACGTCGTGTCTGTAGCAAGAGTACTGACTTCTCAACAACACTAGGGTTCTACAAGTCATGATGGTTTGGAAATTATTGATGCATTGTTGCCTCTTGTATGATCCTTTTCTACAGCGGAACAGTGACAGTACAGTTTTGGTATGGGTCTTAAGTTTTGCACACTTTTTAAAGGTGTTGTATTTGTTTACTGTCAAGCTGTAAATATAATAGCTAAACTTTGATAGCTAACAAAAAAATAGCTCAGATAGTTAATATAACAATGATCTATCTAACAAGGCAAGTTTTCACTAGCAAAACCCGACTGGCAGTTTTAGCTCTAAGAATATTGAAGATAACTTGAGTTACGATCTCAAGATTTTAATTGATTTTCATGTATATACAGGGTGTCCCAGAAGTAACTGACCCTTTTGATTTGCTAATAAACCGAAAACTATTAACGCTAGGATATTGAAACTTGTTTTATTCGAAAGTAAAACCTTTTTATGACATAATAAGATACTTGGTATCCTATTTACGAACCAGCTTGACATTTGATTTTTGCTTCATTGCAAACCCTTAATTTTCATCATGTCTCCATACAGCAAAGAAGAAAGAATAAGGATTTTGTAAATCTACACACGGACAATGTCAACAACAGAAGTGTAACGTGATTACAGAAATTATTTCAGAACAACAACCAGTCCTTCGAAGAACACAATTAAATCGGTGAATCGAAAATTTACGGACACTGGAAATGTTAATGAGAAACAACGATCTGGAAGATTCGGAATAATTAATACGACTGTGATAATCATTAGGCAATAACTGTTGGGTTAATTTAATTTTGTAAGGAAATAACTTCGTCTTTTTTAAGAATGCGGTGTAATGTCGATCAGGAAATGGATAATTGAGTTGAACGTTTTCTGATGGAGGCTTTAGGATGATCTGTAACACTTGCAGAAACTCGCTCGAGTACAGCTTCAGTTCGAGTTGATTTTAATCTTTAATCCAGATCACTTATACGCACGAGCGGTTTCATGGCTTGACGAGTGAAAGTGATGAGTGAAGAAACTGAAGACGGCTATTTTCTTACAAAATGAATTTGGCTGGAAAGTTGCTCAGCTGAAGATGCTGAAAGAAAATTATTTCAAATGATTTTATTACAGAACATTTCCTAGTAGAAAGAAAAACAAACCTGTATTTAGTGTTCTAAATCTGCCAATTAACCTCGTATTTAGTAGGATGCAATATTGCAATGACTTTGAAGACAGTATGTTGTGTGTTTGAACATCAGTTATAGTGAGTCCAGCGATACAAGCGAACAAATTCCAGAAACATGCTAGCTCGGTGAAAGAAAGTGAGAGCAGTAACTTTAATATTCAAAACCGCATCATATTTTCATATTGTATGAGAGTGTATTTCTTATAAACTACATAAAACGAGTCGGAAGGTTCTAAAAATACCGAGGGCAGAAGTACGTATTTGACTCTGTACAACGACTCGGGAATACTTTTATTGTGACTTTTGAACTTAGTGATCATTTCAGTGAAAACGCAAACCAGCCAGCGAGGCATAGCACTAATCAATTAGATTTAAAAGTTTCGTTAACGAGAAAAATTTTCCATTGAAAAACGAGAAGAAATGTGCGGAATATTAGAAGAAGACACGCTTTGCATGCACTTAGTGTGGTCCGTATGTCTTCACTCTCGGCAATAAAACTAAACATATCATTTACGATGTCAAATGAGGCGTGCAGGTGCGTATTGCCTCTGGTCAATTAGAGAGAAGTTACGATGCTGTCTAGTCGTAAACACGAACGTTACGAGCACTAAACAAAGCGCTCATTTAAACGCAAACCACAGCTGTCGTGCACGTGCTAGTTTGGCGTACGCGTGCGACGAGTTCTTTGCGTTCAAATCGCGAATTCTACGCAGCATTTGCATAATAAGCTTCTCCCTTTGAGGTACAAATCGTGTTCTCAAAACCTTTACACTGTGCGACACTGTACTCTTTATAGGGTATTGGTGAAAAATGTATGATTTGCTGAACGTAAAACTTTACTTGCATGGTGGTCTTACTTCAGCGCTGTGCGTTTTATTTCTAGAATTAGAAAAAATAATTTTATACCTCATTTTGAGAAGTTCATGTTTTATTCGATCCTGTTCCCGAAAAATTCTATACCAGAGTTGTATTCGAGCATTGTATTCATTCAACACTCTAAAAGAATTGAAGAATTTATTTTTGAATATATTTTTTTCATGAAGTACCACTTTCAAATCAACGGAACGAAATTTTGACTCTGACAACCATTTGAGAAAATTCCACATCAAGAAATGCAATATAGCTAAAAAATTGGAATCTAACATGTATTGATAATTAGAGAAGTGAGAATGAGAATTAGCGTAGTTATGATACCTAAAACATACTACGAAATGCTTTCCCATTTGTGTGACATCCATTTGTCAAATAATATGTCAAAGCTATCATGTTTTTACATCAAAAGTCTACGACGACAATAGGCATGATATTGCTTGAATGACTACAAAAATATTTAAAAAATAGAATTCATATACTCACATTTAATCGACGTTAATTTATGAGTGCTTGATAAAGTTCAAACCGGCAAGTGGAGGGGAAACAAGGGAGATGGATCTTGCGTTGACTACCTTCACGCACGTCTTTGAAAATTGCGACTGAAGTTAGAACGCATTGCACGACCAGGTAAGGAGTAAACATTTATAATCTTCATTACGAACAAAATGAGGGGCAACAACACAAAACTAATTACACGCAGTGTCATGTATCATATCAATGGAAGTAAATAGAGATCTAAGAGCAGATAAAAAAGCACTGCAGTTAATTACCACCTAGAAAAGACATTGTAGTGCCCTAGAGTAAGGGAATCAATAGTGACACGCCTAGCCTAAAGATACATATTGAGACAAAGATGTATTTGAAGAAGTGTCAGGAACACGTAAAGTAAGCAAGTGCTTTGCCACGATTTCTAAAATACAAATCAACACAACAGAAGCAGTAAAAGAATGATAATACAGGAATTACAAGTGACTACAAATAACACATTGTAAGTAAGGAAGTAAGAAATAGACTGTGGCGCTAAATTTATACAAGTGAGAAGAACTTCATGAGAAATACGGTGAAAGGTAAAACAAAATATCAAAGGAAGTCCAAAGTTACTCGTGAGTAATATGTGAGCAGCAATACTCTATATCAAACGAACTACGACGTGACGAGTTCAAAATATGTAAGAAGAGATACTGCAAATTTTAGCATAAAATAAACATAACAAGGAAGGGAGGAAGCAAATGGAAGCACTGCCACAGAAAGCCCACAAGATGCATAGAAGCATGGCAAGTCTCAGGAGAGACGCAGCACGGGCTCGAGGCGACGGTTCAATCTGTTCAGCTTATTAGATGCAAATACGGAACGATGTTCTGCAGCTAATGAAGGTCCGACCGAGTCAGACCTTTCAAATCCAGTTAGTGACGTCACACGTTAGCGTTCCTTATAGACGTGACCTAGACCAAGTCCACAAATTTTAAGGAGTTCCCTTTCCTCCCCTTTACAAATGCAACGCAAATTCAAGCGAAGGTCCAAGGCATTCCGAGTTTTCAACTCCACGAATTTTGCGATGGCGTTCAGTTACCGAATGAAAATTGTAATTTGGGAGAAAAAGTCTGGCGTCTTCAGCGGTGTAAATTCAGCAAAATTCCACTTGGGGTGAAAACAAATCGAATGAGTAAAGCACCATGATAATCAAACGTTTAAATGAGTGGTCTTCAAGACGAATAGATGACAGTTACAAAAATAAGCTATACTATTTCACGAAATTGCCCATAAAACAGGTTCTCTAAAGGGTCAGATAACCAAATAAAATATTAAGAAAAAAGGTGCCAATTTTTAACATGATTTTTCGCTGATTTTAATTCAGATTCCTCTCAAACTCCTCGTCTTTATACCTCAGCAAATTAATCAGCTTTCCCCATTTTTCAAACTTTGACTCGAAATTTCTAAGAATATATTATGAAGGAGTATCGCTGGAGATACATATCTCAATACAGATATCACCAGCTTGGTCGACTGGTGAGCGAATCTGCTTGCGAGTGGAAAGACCCGGGTTCGAATCCCGCTGCCGACATGGTTGACGCGGCTAGAAATACGGCATGGGACTTGGGTAAACAACCGAATAATTATCGAAGTAATTATCCGACCCAAGAATGGGCCAGAAGGTTCGTTCCTATAGCTTCATTCTATTCTATACATTCGATGTGTACATGTATTGCCTACTTATGAGTGCAGATGCAGGGGACATCATCAACGGGTCCAATGACAGTTTATTTCCATTATTAGATGTTTTTAGGATACCCTTAAAACTGTAAATTTTCTCCAGAATTCAATTCACTTGAAATCACTACGTACAAGTTAGCCACTTGAATTTATTAGTTTTTGTTCATTTGTTACTTTAGCTGAACATCTAAACAAAATCAATTTTTTATTTTGACAATTTTTGTTATTTTTCAGTATTAAATTATATTTTCATATCAGATGATGATTGAAGACGTTTAGTGCACCAATAGGCTTTACTAATAATGTTCAAAAATAATCCTCCCAATAATAGAACAAATAATAAAAAATACAATAAATTCTACAACGTAGCAATGGTCAAAATTGGAGGAGATAGTAGGTTGATAGGGGCAGTACCTTGAAACATGGAAGAAACTAAAAACTGTAGTACAAAGTAGGAGGCAGTATTGAAGATACTCGCGCAGGAGGTCGGTTGCACGGAATGGTGGGCGAGCTATCGAGGGAGAGAGAAATAACAGAAGGTGAAAATACGGCCTACAAAACAGTACAAGTTACTGAAGCCAATGTTGCTACCTCTGCATACGCACCTTAGGTTGCCACCAGGAAGTCAATTCCTCAGAGTTTGCTGGTGAGGGCAGACACCACTAGCGGACCTCCCTGTGGAGCTCTGGAATCCTACATGTCCGTAGAGGAGCGCTAGGTCCCTAAGATGGACTGAAGGACAATTTCCGTTAGCACATGTCCCCAAAATTCATAATTTTAAAATAAATCCTGCCCTCTCATTAACGAATTACAACGCGATTTGAATTCTTGCGCAATAATTATTCCCTCAATTAAAATCCAAACGACATTCTGATGTAATGCCTGTCAGATATTAACTCATTTATAGCTAGAAGTAAAATTACACTAATGAACTACATATTGTGCATAACAAGTTTCAAATATTTTTACACGCAATGACGGATTACCAGCAGTAACTTCTGCATCCGCTTTGCCAAATCCACACAAAAATGTCTATTTTGGACAATCTTGGCTCCAGTCATTTACTCCATTCAGCATTGAAATGACGGTCTTTCTTTACTCCGCCGAATTATTTTGCGCCTAAGAGAGCCTGCCACAAACTATCACAACCAAGCAATAGTCTGACTTGTTGAACACATCAATGCATTCATTGAAATCAAGTAGTAAAAATCAACGGAAAACAACTTCGCACACTTGAAAACAACCTTCTCTACCAAACTCAAGAGCAGTAAAACACAAGCAGGGAAATAAGACAAAGAACAAGTTTCAATATTTCAATTTTTCACACGGAATTCTGACAAATTAATAAGTTAAACTATTATTAAAAAAGAGAATGATGACAACTCGTTAGTTCCTGTAGTCAGCAAAAACTGGCGCTGAGTATCACAAACTTTCCCTACATAATTACATGGATTTTTCCAGAAATATAAGCATATAAGCATTAGTAAAAAATAAAAGAATACAACTGATTCGATTTCCCAAAATGTTTATCACGACTGAATTTAACTAAAGAGAAGTTTTACTTACACGCTGACGTTCGCACTATAGTCACAGCAAAAAAACAGCGTTAGAGCGTATGAACATCGGAAAGAAACTGACAAATCTCGTTCTTTCTCTAGGCTGAGCACCGGCATATGCTACTGACCTCGTGTCTTCAAATAATCTTACGTGCTACGATATTCATCCCACTATGTAATAATAACCAACTTGTTGCTCGTTTGGTTGGTTCGTCTCTCTGTCACGCTCGTAAGGATTTAGATAGGAGGAAATTCGTCTACGAATAACAAGATGAGACACCATGAAATTTCATCCCTCAATTACGTTGGCAAATATAGTTTAAGGAATATACATTTGAAAATCAAAATATTGCTTTAGAGCTCTTGATCGTCGTACATAAGCTATTTCGCATATTTTTTCAGCTGAATTTCTTTAATAATATTTGGAGTACAGGCCCCTGGTTTAATAGTAGTTTGTTGCTTGCTTGCTTGGTCCGTCTCTCTCAAGTTCTTAAGGATTCAGATAGGAGGAAATTCAGTAGGGTATACATGTATTGTAGGCATTGTATGGTGGATACCAGAGACAGTCTTCACAGTGGAAACTCCTTCACAAAGCCCGTGTCCACTGGCAAATAAAATGAAATAATTCCGTAAAAAACACGTGAATTTTCATGTGTGGGTTTACTGGTGTATCTATAGCTTTAGGCGTTCATAGTAGGCCTTAACGAGGTCAATCATTCATCAATGTAGTGTACAAGTACAGTTGTGCTTACACTCTCATTTATAATCATGTTTACAACAGTCATATTTACAGCCGTTTTTATGGTCACATTTCAATTCCGTTCGTGTTTCCAGTTGTATCCAGAATACAGTTCAGGTCCACCGTTGCTGAGATGAATGTAGTAGTACATCTAAATACCCACGAGAGGTAACACATGGCTGGGCGACAGATGACTTTGCAGTACAACACAACTCTTCCCTTCACCGTCATCGTGGGTGACATTGGAGCTTCTGAGAACAAGTCACGTAACACCATCAAGTGATAATTCTGTTTAAACCGCTATTTGCATGATTTTGTTTTAAGTATTATTCATGCAAAAAATTATTAGTTCATGTAGCAATGGACAGCGAACTCAAAGTCAGGATGAAGATATTCCTGAAAAAATGAACTGCTATTATTCTACATAGGAGCGTAACGATTGTCATCGTGCAACACGTTCGCTGTAAAAGACGATTCACACATTCTACGTTTCCTGACCAATATTATTTAATCTCATTTCTCTAATCATAAAATGAAATACTAAACTACTAAAATAGTTACTTAAGTCAAATGTTCTAAAATTGTAATAAATCGTAAAGTAAAATGTTCTCAATTTGTATGTAGTAAGTATTAAGTGCAGACTACGAGATAACTCGTAGTCTGCAGCGACCATGTTAACCCATCATTGCCGACTGGCTAGTCAACTTGCCACTTCAAAAAAGTTATTTAATTTCAAACAATATCGCAAGAAACATAGTAAGATGCGGTAACTTCTTCAGAACCCGTTCAGTATTCGCCTCGTTGCGGTTACATTCCATTTCTAATAATAACCTTCACAGTATTTAAATTACATAAGGTTTTGTTGACTTGCCAGTCTGTATTAAAGGGTGATTTAATAGTGGCCGAAAGCACTTCATACAGACGACAAATTTAAGAATGAAGTGGACATACAAAGAGTCAAAAACAGCCGCACAAAAGGATTCTTGAACAATCGCCACTACCCCACGTCTCAAAGGGAATGAGAAATTCGAAAAAGTGGGACAGGAACTTGCCTATCTATAAAACTAAACTTACGACAGCCTCATAACTAGTGTTGCTGATCCTGGTGTATCAAGGACGAGAGGCAATTACTTAATACAGCACAGTATATCACACACATAGTCCTCAAATAAAGCTCAAGACGTATGGTGTTTACCTATACCCAACTGCACTGCAGATTCAAATAATGATCCACTCCGACATTTACAAGCAACCAAAACCCTATGCCCAGCATCAGAAGCCAGAGCAAAAAGCTCACCTGCAGGTCAAAAAAAAAACAAATAAAACTCAGAGGTGACCATACCTCCTGAGTATCTCTAAGTCCCAAGATACGCTCAAAAACAATCCGCTACAGTGCAACCTTTTGCAAGGCTAAGACGTAGATACTCAATACGAGAAAAAGTAGGTTAAGGATTTAGCCCCAATAGGTAAACATACTAATAAATCAAATAAAGTAGTAAATCTATAGAAATAAGGATAAACTCAATACTTAATACTAGTAATAGATGGAAGTAATATCATTTGTAAATGTAGATGAATAATGAAAGACTTCTAGCAACATTCCAAGTAGGTTATTTTACTGTTTTAACGTATAAGATCAATCTTATGTCCAAGTGTAATGAATTAGAATGTCAGAAAAAAATGTGAACTGTGAAAAAGAATCAATGCTCACACAAGATACTATGAGAATTTATAAAGAGAACAGCAAATGAAACATCGACGTACTGAAAATTACCATACAGATATATATGCATATATGCCAACATACGTATATATGGTGTGTGTATGTGATCTATTTTCACCAGCTAAGCGTCAATAGCTTTTCAGGAGTCAAACCTATATTAAACACCAATTCTAATACCAGAACATTAATATATCTCAGTCAATACTCAATGTTTTGGCACAATGGGAGGGTGAGTACGAGCGCTGATATTGAGAGAAATTATTCGTGGAATAATTTAAAAACATCATGCGGAATAAAGTCATCTGCAACGCGTAAACAAACCTGTGCTAAAGTTAAATAAACAATTCAAAAATTTCATGAAAAAATGTTTACACATACAGTACACTCCTCAGTTCCATGCATTTCTCGTCATGGTGAGCAATGGTGCGAAGCAATGCTTGAGCGAGAGAGCGTTTAGCCGGACATACGGTGAGAGGTTTCTTGACGAACACGAACATCATAGAGCCAACTCTAACATCATAACGCCTCATAATGTTCTCTTCAGTCTGCCATCCGGCATCTACACAAACGGACAATGAACATCTTATTGGAAAGTACAGAAAAATAGAAGCACTGACGAAAATCGCTCTCCATTTAAAATATAATAATTCGAACACTGCTAAGACATATAAACCGGTACAAACTTATACTGCTCGATTGTAAGTACACAGAAAGATTATTTTGCTTGCAATCAGAGTAACACGTCAAGCCCCGAGCACTCGGTAAGTGACTGTGCATCTAAGTGAACACAGATGACCTATAAATGAAGCAGGAACCTCAAGAAATCGAGAGACGCTCAAAGTAAACGTCCACTTTCAATGAAACACGGAAGAAAACAATAGACTGGAGTATGTTACGTTTTCAACTAATGAATTAGTTAAAGTTTTCTTGAAAACTTTTAGTGGAACTTGAAACCTGAGAAAAATGAAAAATTTAGGCAAGACTGAACTGACGCTAGAGTCAAGATGAACTTCGTACGTAAATGTTGAAAAAAGACAAGGAATAAACCAAGTGGTGCTAAAGACACGACTCACTTCATCTAGAGGACGCTTACGGCCAATGGAGTCCAGGAAATAAATAACTAGTCATTAGAAACAGTTAATATAATAAAATACAGCTTCGACACATACCTCAGTGGAAGATAAAGCAGGAATAGAATGAAAATCAAAATAAAATACTATTAACTACTATGTACATTGTAAAATGTGAAAAATTAGTCCAAATTCCAAACCAGGATAACTAAAAGAATACAAAAATAATAATACACGGATCGCTACTCAACGAGGCTCTAAAAAAAGCGTGACATCATATTGAACTAAACTCACAATGTTAAAATTTCAGTAGACACTATGAAAAAGAGGTGTCTTGTGTGAATAGCCCTGCAACTCTAAAGTCTCCCTTGAGGAACGTTGCGTAGACCCTGTGTGGCATGACCCTGGAGTTGGGGCTGGGGTACTCGGCGCGTACCCTCACTATGTACTCTCGTGCTCCAGGATACCCCAGTCTGGAGCGGGTGTGCTCGGCGAGACTACGTCGCGCTGATGGTGGTAACGACGACCGCTGCTCCAGCGAGTAGCGTGGCAGGCTACCCAGCCTCTCCTGCTCCTGAACGAAGATAGCACCATGAGTAGCAGGCAAGTGTATAAAATGAAGGAAATGTGATTTAAATATTCCCATTTACATTCAGTAAGGAATGTCCAGGACAGGGAGTCATTTGTGCTTTAAAATAGTTCTTGAAGAACTTCATTTTTTCTATAAGTATATACAGGACGTCACAAAAAAATATACTCGCATTTTGACTGCCTATTGCTAGAGGGGAAAATATTAAAGTTTTCTTTTATACCTTTTAATTTTTTTACTATTTTTTTAATTTTCAACTCATTAGATTCATATTTATGACAACAAACACATAAAGTCAAAACAAAATATACGAGTAATGGGGAGTCAAAACGTGAATACATTTTATGAGACTCTCTGTACTATCAACACCTTTTTTTAAGGCTTGAATAATCAGATCATTATATTGAATAAGGCCTCATGTCTCACCTGAATAGAGCGCTCAAACAGGCGCAACAAGGCTTGTCCTGGCACACCTTTAGCGGCACCCTCGACCGTTACTTCTCCAGAACTGAGCAAGGAGCTAATCAAAGACACTAACACTGCCGTATCTTCCTTGCCGTCCCTCCTTTTGGCCTCATTTGCAGCCACTTCGTCGTCACTAGCTTCTAAACCTGACAAATCACTTTCCGCTTCCTTTCCTTCGTTGTCATCAGAATCTAAGGCTTCTGAAGACCTCCTGCTGTTATTTCTGCTGCGTCTGGTGTTGTTTTTTCGTTTTTGTTGGGAGGATGAGGGCCGCCTGGCTTCTGCAGGCAGCAGCTTGTGGCGCAGGCTCATGGCGCGACCTAAACATCGCTCCACAGCTCCCAGCTGTTCTATTACATCGCTGTACCTGCGCCAACAGAACAATTACAGTGTCGTCACTGCACGAAGAACAGACATTTTCGAAACGTATGGTCCTCAACAACAGACGTGATGATATGCCAAACTTCGTCTTATAAAGAACGAGGATAAAAAACTACGCAGTGAAAAATGAAGAACAATTGAAAAATCTAATCAAAATATATACTACTTAACTACTTGGTCACATACTTGCTTACAGGCCCTGAGTCTAAAATAAACTCAGGAACGCTAGATTATCTTCAGATTCGTTTATTAACAGTAAACCCAATACAACAATACCAAAATAATTTCAACTACGTGAACGTTAGAAAATATAGAATATAACAATATTAATCCATCGAACCTGATGCATAACAACATATTTTCGGAACGTGCAACCACTGAGTTCAATTCTTTATCCCGGGATCAGGCTGATAAAATTTGACAGCGTTTGATGCCAACGCAACTCGAGATAAGAACAGTAATTTAGGTGCATAACTTTAGCGCAGTAGAACAGTCACGATTTCCTACTTTTTGCCACTGTCAGCATACACGCTTGTTTGATCGCTAAGCAACGCCATTTATGAAAATTTTACCAATACTAAAACAAAATCCTCTCAATTGTACGACCTTAAAACCAATCTAATGGCGAAACTCATCCTCTTGTTTCTAACCAATACCTTAAAAATTGCGTGACAAACTTGAATCACTAAAGAAAAGCGCGTGAAGTTCTTGAACATTTCAATATTTTTGAGTGGATAAACATGAAAAAGTGCGCTTACTTCTTGAGATCACAAGGCTGCCTGGAGAGCCGGCCCATCCTTTGGGTGATGACAGTGAGCAGGGCTCTGAGGCCCTCGCTATGCTGCAAGGCAGGCACTGCCTCCATCGCCTGGTACACGCTTGAAGGGCCCCAGACAGCGCAGCTGCAAGCGTCACAAACGTGCATTTCAAAGAGCGCTCCACAAATATAACACAACACTGTTGTCTGCAAAACACAACGCGTCAAGATATAACGCGCGTCTCAGAGAAATGTAAACCGCACTTTTGAGCATCAACGCGTTTAGTAATGAGCTGATTTTAACTCACTTAGTCTTGGCAAATTCAGAAAATAGGTTTATTATCACCAGCTTGGTCGACTGGTGAGCGAATCTGCTTGCGAGCGGAAAGACCCGGGTTCGAATCCCGCTGCCGACATGGTTGACGCGGCTAGAAATACGGCATGGGACTTGGGTAAACAACCGAATAATTATCGAAGTAATTATCCGACCCAAGAATGGGCCAGAAGGTTCGTTCCTATAGCCTCATTCTATTCTATTCTATTCTATTGTATAAAAATCATTGCATAAACTTAAGCTTATTTTCAACAAGCTTCTACCTCATGTAACGTCTATCTTTTTGCAGACACTCTCGCAGTTTTGACGTTATTTTCCGCATTGCTTTACTCGCTAGCGATCGGTCATTCGCCAAAGTTCAAACTCCTGTCGCATACTCTCCCTCAACTCTTCTCGGTCGCTTGGAGTGACGAGAACTTTAGACTTTCAGTGACACGAGAGCAGAAAACCGCAAAGAGTAAAATCAAGAGATCTTAGGGCCATTCAACTTCGAGACCTAAAACAACGACTCTGTTGCGAAGGATATTCTTAAAGTAATCTCCCATGATAGTTTGTTGGTGACAGGAACCAAACCTACTACGTAGGTAGGGGCGCTGTACCTAGGCAAGGTGTAAAGGTGCGGCTCGTCAGCAGTCCTGCAGCAAGCAGCGTGCAGCAAGACAGGCAGCAGGTGGCGACACAGAGCCCCTGGTGTCACTTTGGCCAGCCACTGCAACACAGTCTCTGCCTCACGCGCGTCATCGAACAGACGCTTCTGACGACGAGCTGGCACAGGCAGCGCGTTGCGCCACACCTGTACCACACAGCTACCATCAGCATGACGTAACGAGGTTTTATTTCAACATTACTTGTGCATTATCAACTGTGTTCACCAAAAACAGTAGGCAAAATGACAAGCCAACGACAATTCAGAAGTTTGTATTTTGTGTTTTAGTGTAAAATCCAGTCAAATATGAAGCAGAATATGAAATCACAAGTCAACGATGATGGATGCACAATAAGTGCTTAGGAGAGACCAACTAGATAAAAAGGGTCATAAATCAATGAATAATACAATGAATACAGTATGATGTTGGCTTAGTCTAGCAACATTTGAAATGGAACATTGAACTAAAATTCGGGCTGAAACGAATTTTCAAACGGTAGGTTCTCACCGTCATACCAACCGTAAATATGGTTGGAGTGTTCACAAAATATAGACGCCATGCAATGAACAAATTCTATCGAAGCATTCACGATATAAACCCCTATAAAACAAAAAAAAACCTTGAATGCATAGATACCAAGAGGCTCCTTCAGCAAAATGCAACAATAACGAATTACCGTAATAAAAACTTTAAAAAAGCCTCAGAAATCAATGGAACAGAATTGACGACACTTACCTCCTCCCAGAGGTTGCCCGGTATGGTCATACGGTCACTGAGACGGTGGCCGTCGATCACCTCCACGCCTGAGTTCACGAAGACAGAACATGAGAAGTATGAACAAATTCAGCACGGTAAGGAAAACATACTGAAACACGTCGTTAACCATCCGAATACATAAAAAACTAATCTAACTAGTTGAATGTGGAAAAGTGATGTCTATGATAAGTAAGGCCACAATTAACCTCTTTCCACTATTGAGAAAGTCATTTTATACCATACTCGTTCATATATTTCTCGGCCTTCAATTTTGGGCAGAATAAATTGAGTATGACGTACTGCAAGCGTGAGAGCTTGCTAAGCATCTCAGGGAACACAAAACCACGGAACTTTGGATTGGGATCAAACGCGAGGAAAGTCGGCTGTTCTCGAATAGAGATAACTCAAGTCAACAAGTACAAATTAGCAATTTTTATGAGGAGCGATTCGTCCCTAATGGAGAAAAAAAAGGATGAAACTACACACAAAAACCCTCCTGTAACAAATACAGGCGATTCTGGCCCAGCTAGTCGGAAGGATTACCGAGACCTATTCTTAAACCAGCGTACGAATACACCGTATTTACAGTGTATTGGCTACGTACAAAAATTGTTTGTCTAACGCAGTTTACACATCATGCTCGTTTAAAACTTCAATCCTCAAACTCTACATTTTTCTCCAAAAAAATACTCAGAAGTCTCTTTTCAAAAAAGCTACGGTCTTCATGTATTAGTGTGCTACTGACCACCGCATGAATATAGCAAGTCCCGGCCTGTGCTCATCGGGATTAAGAGAATAGATCAATAGGAAAATCTTCGGAGTTTTCTTGCATGGCTGACTTCAAACATCACGCCATTGTCAACTCACGTCAACTCACCGACATTTGATTCCAAGTTGATTTACAGGTAAGTTACAACACCACGAGCACAGAGATGAGCATACATGCACGCAGCGTGTTCACCTATACCCATATGCACTGCAGATGTGAAATAATGGTCCAATATCAGATTTAAAGCCATCTTCCTAGCAGACAAAATGCTACGCCCAGTATCAAAAGCCAGAGCAAGAAGCTCGACAGCAGTCTTGCTCTCACCCTGCGGTGGCACCTCAGCAGCAACAGGCACCCAGTCTCGAGGGGAATACCACCGCACGAAGTCAGCCAAGATGCAGCCCGGGTTGGCAGCCTGCACGGTACAAAGCCTTCATCAAAACGAAAATACATCTCGGAGCATTAAGGCAAATATTCATTTATGTGGTTACAGCTTGCTCAAAATACAAGGTAAATGTTCATATGCTGACAAATATTCATATTGGTGTACAGCTTGTACCCAATATAACCACCATGAAATAAAAGATATTTGATTCTCAAGGCAAATAACCATACAATAATTAGAATAAAAGTGCTAAACTCGGTAAACGCAATTGGAATTTTACCGACGTGTTTAGTTTTCCATTTCAAGTGCTTCACTCTGTGACTCTGAGAGGAAGAGGCCCAATTCCTTGTGTAATCATCAAGCTGTAGCATGAGAACAAGCACAACTATCACTGACTCAAAAACCCACCTCGATTGCCTAATGTAAAATAATAGGTCACAAAAAATCAGACACTAACAAATTCATAGAATATTTTTAGTTTACTTTATATTCGTGGCGTACATAGTTGAAGTTAACTGACTAACACTGATACGAGAGAGGAAGGAAGGCAGAAAAAGAGGGTATCCGCACGAATGGATAATGCCGGAATGACTTGTCAACTATCATCACATGTTAAAGATAAAAATATAAATCCAGTCTACTCAATGAGTAAAATCCACAACGAAGTCTCACAACTAGTGCTGCTGAATCTGCTGTTGTTACTCAGGCAGTTTTAACTGAGCTATAGCTGACAAACTATAGGGTTATACTGAGAAAGAAATTCAATAGGTAACCCAGCGTAATTTTTCCTCCCACCTTGAAAAGAGATTCTTAAGATCTTGGGCAGAATTTTCAGAAGAATAGAAATTACTCCAGAAAAACAAGTAATAAATATCCACAGATCAGTCGCACTTAAACTGACATTCATCAACTGAAAAGCCAAATCAAACGATAACAGAATGCAGCCACACAAATTTAAAAATCTTGTAGAAAATATTATTTTTGTAATCTTCAATTCCTCCAAGTCAAGTTTATTTTTATCTAATGAGCATGGAAACAAAAATTATTCCAAACATAGGACAACAGTCGCACAGATTCTCACAAAAGCTTTAGTTTTCCGTTGAAATAATATCTCTCTGTTCGCTCGATGACCCTCGTAAACTCCTATATATTCATGGCTTCTATTTGCACAACTAGAAGTTCACATATACAAATGACATTTCTGACTTACTTAAATTAATTTAATAAATGGTCATGATCCTGAACTCCCATACATTTTTCGTCTAGCTGCCATAACTCTCTACAAAGCAAAAATAAAATATCCTGGGACGACTAAACGAATCACAGACCTGAAGTGTGGAGCCTCTGTACCAGAGCTCGAAGGCTGGAGTTGAGGCAAGAGACAGCTCACCTTGAAGGCCTCCATGTCAGACAGCAGCGAGGAAGACATGAGTCGAGCTCGCATGGCAGACCCTTCGTCTGTGTCGCCCAGACGCATCAGCACCTGCAACATGCCCCTGGCTGAGAATTTGTTCTAGGTTTAACAACTAAAATATTTAAACAGAGATGAGTGCACCTGTCTCCCCAAAAATGGCTTCTCAAAAGGTGTACATTCTAGTGTCGTTTTTAACTTTAACAAACGTATGGAAGGATTAGGCACAACACATTTATAATCTGAAATAACAAGGTATCATTATTCATTGTAGCATTACTGAACGGTACCAACAAGCACTATTTTAACAAGAGAAATGTGAACCTTAATTCAAGCAAATAGGAAATTACTTTTACAGCGACCTGATGCAAATGAATGTCCAATTTCAGATTAGATTAGTCGTTGGTAACAAACAGTAACTGCAAATTGAAGTGAATTTTTATATTTAAGTAACTTGAATTATACTTCGATTGTAATACTTACCCAACTCCTAATACTGGTGTTATGCATTCGACATTTATTGCTCTGCAATGAGGCGCAATTTAAGCCCTAAAAGACTTCCACGATCCCCGATTCTTGAAGTGAATGAATGCTACTGAAGTCTCTCGCTATATATACAGAGCAAATAAGATCTACAATGGTGTAACACCTGCATACTGGAAAGTAGTAGCAGAAATCAGGGCCTACCTCAGCCTGTTGCTCGAGCCTATCTTCAGTGACAGGAGCAGGGTCCTGTGTAGCGGGCACATAAAGACGTCTGCCTGCTCGTAGCAGCCGTAGTTCCCCACACACACGCACTCGCCCCTCCGGCTCATCCCAGGACGACAGCTCTGAAGACAAATACGGTATGAGGCAGCCATTTCAGCACAACAACGTCACGGCAAAAATTCCAACACTGTTTATCTAAAATATATGAACAAAGTGGGTAGTAAAAGTACAGGTGTGAGATGTAATGTGTTAAAAAACAATGAAATTTAGAACGATACTTAATTAGTGACTTGTCTTACAAATACATTGTATAGTAGTGGTTAAACATTTAAAAACCGTTTGATTAAATCACACATGGGCGGGATTATATATGCTCAATAAATGGGAAGTACCGTTAGCGTTTACAATGCAACGCTATTTTCAAACTTACCATCATTATTTTCTTTAGAGGTATCAGTTTCCTTCTCTTCTTCGTCAGACACGCAGTCAAAGAACTCGTCCTCATCGAAACCAAGGAAGGAAGCCTTGCCTGCAGAGGCTGCAGCAGAGGTGGTAGCAGTTGAAGTGCCGCGTTCCCTACGCTCGCGGTGCGCGATGCAGCAATTCAGCATCTGGAGTTTCTGCTGCAGCAAACACGCGGCCATGTCAGGAGGTGGGGGCTCCTCGAAAGCAGCGGACACACCGGGCACAAAGAGGCAGTTGTCCCACCTAAGTGAACGAGAAACATAAAGGTAGCAATGGAGTTGCGTTTCTCTTCATATATTAAGCTGTTTCTGACACGTCACACTGAAGTATGTAGAGCGAAACTACTACAAGATAAACACTACAGAATTTGGGAAATGAAGCTAGTAAAATGGGGAAAAATTAAGAAGCATTAAGGGGAGTGCCTATCTTAAGAAATACCTAAAAAAATGCTCAACTAAAATTATTGCAGTAACGAAATTTTAAGATCTGACTTGAATAAGAGTAATTCGAAGAGCCGCGTTGCTTTAGTACATTACACTGCCCAAATGAACAACAAGAACCAAGACATTTGAAAAACGATGACAAAAAAAGGAAAGGCATTTCTAAAACAAAAACGACTGAACAGGCATTTGGATTCCTGACCCACTTGGCATGAAAGGGATATGAAAACCAGAACGATCAGAACCAAATGGAATTTGAAAACAAGAACTAGAAGAATCAAAGACCATTTGAAAAATGAGAACGAATAGAAAAAAGGTATTTGGATCACTAGAACGAATAAAAAAGGTATTTGAAAAATAGAAACGCGCAGTTGCACGAGGCATTAGAAAACAAGTACTAGAACCAATAAACAATTAGAACGACATAAAATGTCCCACACCTGAAGCGGAGCTCGAGCATGAGCTCGTAGAGGATGTGAGCGACGGCAGGCAGCCCTCCGAGGGAGTGTAGGGCGTGGCAGCACACAAGGGACAGACGCCACACTAGACCCTCTGCAGGGGCGCTCTTCAGACCCACACACACGTCCTGGCAAGGCACAGCCACGCGTTAACTCATTACGGCATGGTGTCACAGACCTGGCATATACTACTTTTGTACCAGTTAGAGCAAAAAGCTCCAACTCCCTCAGATAATCTTTTGTTATACATAATACAAACCCACATATTAATATATATGGCCTGGGCTATAGCATATATATAACTATCGATTTTATTTCGTTTTAAGTATATATTGCGATGAAAGGATACCTAATACAAACCTTAATTATCACAATTTTTCCTGGCACTTCGATATCATTTATGCAGGAAAGGTTAAAGGGCTGCATGACTCAAAGAGTTGAGGTTCACTGAGGAAGAGCAGTGTGTCGTGGCGTAGCAGTAAGATGCTAGTAACACAGAAGACAGTGTTGTAGCTCTAGACTGAATGATCTGGTTAGTGTTGAGCCACACTTCTCTATACCGGAATGGAGCAATGCTTTGGCAAATTGCTAACACCGTAACTGAGCTTCCCAGGACGAGTTTTTTTAAATAGATGCAAGCGTTACACAGGTATACAAAAGGGCGATGGAGATAACGCACAAGTGCGCTACAAATTGAGACCATAAATGGCTTTTAATCTTTACGAACCTACACGCCTACTCCAATGTCAGTTTTCGCAAATGAAGGACGTTCCTAATAGCTTTCGGATGTGCTGAAGAAAACGTTTTACAAAAGAAATAACATTAATTACCTCAAAATCAAATACGTACTAGACCCCAGTTTACAAACGTCTAATACGTGAGCAGAACAGGTATCTTAATAATAAAAATCTTTTAACTAAAGCCAAATCGGAAATAAGATCGACTGACATTTCTCACAAAATTAGCTTATCAAAACGCCTAAAGCCATTACAAACGCATTAAATTTCTTTGATTTTTTTCCCTATGTCCTAATTTATATTCATACCGAAGCAGAAGTTCCCGCAAAATATAGAAGCTACTCGTATGACAACCTAAAGAGTGCTCAATTGCAAGTCCTGTCTCAAATCTACACAATTGACAAGCCATCAACAACGCAGCAACAGCTCAGAGTCCTGGCCTCATGCAGGTGAGCCACGCACTTTCAGTGGATGTTCCTCGGGTAGTTCGTGACTGGTAGGGTGCCAGGAGGGCACTCTGCCAAACACAGAGGGATACGCAGTGCTCTCCTCTTCCTGGTCAGATTCCTCCTCCGGGAACAGGAAGTTCAAGATGGACACTAGCACGTCAGCGGACAGGGGACCTTGCTGACTGGAGCCACGGTGAGAAGGCGCTACAAATACATAATAGCAATTAAAACAAACACTGAAGGACAAGTTTAAGAGATCCATTCAATGCAAGTGTGCAGACCACCTAAATGAGTCTTATCCTCGAACCTCATACAACTTTCCCTAAAAAATGACTTGGTTGTCCAGAATTCCTTGGTAGCGAACTGTAGAAGTATTATCCCAATTCAAATCTCAGGTGCTGGTTCAATATTCACTAGTATCTATGATTCTAAGGAGTACTCTGCTCACTTCCAGCAACAGAGAACACAACAACGAGACGAACGACATCGGCGACAACGAGAAAGACCTATGTAGTCATCGATGCACTCACCGACCAAGACGTTTGTAAGGACATCCGCCATCATCGTAATCGATGGACTACCCTAAACAAATACCAAGGAGTTTGGTCTATGTTTTTAATAACAAACAGAACATCAATCATACGCATGCAATTGGTATTCTAGATACAAATAAATAATAAAATTTCGGTCAACTTTTTTTTAGGTCACCCTGCATAGAAGAGCGGGACTGTGTACGGTCCGTCGTCTTCTCACCAGAACCTCTCTTGCTGCGACGCCCCATGATCACAGAGCCCAGGGAGGGCACGGAGTGCTCCGTCAGGCGGTCCAGCGCAGACGCTACGTCGGCCGAGTCTATTCAAGAACGGCCAACCATTACACTTACTTCTTCAACCCACTAGCAATTCTTTAACACACGTTAGATACAGTGAACTATTGCAAAATAGAGTACAAGTACACAGCGTATCCAGCATACAGTACACTTTCATGCAAAAATATTTTTTATGCTATGCATGCACATGACTACAACTTGGGCAAAGAACGAGTCCCAAAATGTTTGAACTTTAACCATTTGTTGTTAGAACAAATGACCCGTCATGTTAAGGCGCCTAATACGGAGGACAGCGTGATGAAACAGAAATAAAGGACGGTCTTAGAAAATTAAGCACCAGAACCAGGCAAGCATGACCATCACACTGTCGCACCTTGAGCCCCAAAATCAGCAAAGGCGTGTCCCAGCACCTCAGGGACTGAGCGCTCGTCACGACTTGCACACAGGAACTCCAGCAGGTGCTCCCCCAGCAGCCCCGCCACGTGGGGACCCTCAGGGCTGCCTGTCTCAACCCCAAGAAGATGTTAGAATTGCAGCGGTGTCACAAGACGCCCTTGTTGACAGTGTAACCTGACAGACATCATTAACTGTCCATATGTCGTAGCTCCAAAAGACTAACTGTTCTTTCTAGAAAGGCTCGAAGTTGGTTAATTGAAGACAAATTTCGAATGGGAAAATTCTGAGATGTATTTCATCAATGAAGCTTTTCTCTCATAAGTTAGATTTATCATCAGAAATAAACAGAAAACAGATATAAAAAGGAGGATTAAATAATAACAATACGATGAAAGATATTGAGCTACGGCATTGGCGTTCAAGCAAAATATACTCACAAGTTCATTCAAATATTTTGTGAATATTAAACTCAAAATCAAACGAGTAATGTAGTAAATGTGAAATTCAACGAATTACAAAAGAAAACAAAAGATATTTTATTGATTAACCTGGAAAGATATATGTTTGTGCTCAATAATGTAAGCAAAATATATAAACAGCAGATTTTGAAAATAATGAATACAATTTAACAAACAAATGCAAAGCTGCAAATAAGTACCATGCACTCCGACACTTATCAAAATCAGCAAGACATTATCTCGTGGCAAGGCTAACTGAGAAAGGAAATTTCTCAGTTTCTTGACACAAGAACCCTATTACAAATCATATGACAGTGCTGCACACCAACACCGTGTCATCATAAAATTGAGAGGACTGTAGGTGATAAATCTACAGGGTGCTGCAATATAATTTCCTTTTTTCCAAAGCAAAGCGTATTTTAAAATAGGAAGTTATGTTATCGCACCCTGTAGAATAATTTTCCCCTAGAGTTTAGGCTTCATGCATTTGGCCATTAAGAACACCAAATAGCAAAGTGCTTTCCGAAAACCTGATTTATTTACAGTTCTCTTAACCATCAGGTGTGTACAAACAGCGGAACGGTGTTGATCTGCTGAAGCCACATTTGTTTTACCTTTACAGATGATAGTGAGAAGTAAAGAAAACACAGTGGCGGAAGAACTAAGAGCTCCTCTCTCAGAACAAACTCTTTTTTCCCATTGGCTACACAGTGCACTATGAGCTCCAGAAATAAACATCCACGAAATTAATACTCCAATTCAGATAGATTCTGCGAATACAACAAGTCTTAAAACAAAGATGGAGATTAACGCCTGTACCAAGCAGGTGTCAGGGAGCAAAATAACAAGGATCGAGATTAACGCCTGTACCAAGCAGGTGTCAGGGAGCAAGATAAAGATCGAGATCACCCATTATCACCATGCAAAAAGCAGGAGCAGCTCTGACCTGCAGAGGGCAAAACCTTGGCAGTCCAGCAAGGAGCGTCGCAAGGATCCAGTGTGAAGCGCAGCAATGAGTCTTCAAAGGAGCCGTGAGGCAACCGCGGCCACGCTGCCGATAGGTGCAGCTCTCTAGGGGACAAGGGCCACATCCAATACTGTATTACAGTGGAGTATTTATGAGCACTGTTCAATGAATCAATGTTTTTTAAAGCCTTCATTTCAAGAAAGACAATAGTCACATAATGGGATCATTTTGAAGTCGGACGAGTAGATGCTTTCGTCTCCAAATTAGCTCATGAACGCTAGTAGAAGTTTGTAGCATGACGAGAACATACAAGCCAGAAGACTTACCTCACGGGATCATAGAGAAGACCAAACGGTAACTGCTTAAGCCCCGAGAATCCAAGGTCTCCCAGATCCCCCAGCTCGAGGTCCAGATCAGGAGGAGTCTGGGCCCAGCACGCCTCCTCTGGCCACTCATTGATGATGTAGGTGAAGCGCACGGAGGCCAGAGGCTCTAATCGCAGCCTCTCCATCCCCACCTTGTTGCTGATGAGCTCCACGAGACCTAACGAGAAATCAGGACCTTGATGTGACAAAAACTAGACACAGAGTATTTTGCTGTGGCACAAACACAACATAAGCAGCACGACACAGAGTATTTTGTTGTGGCACAAACACAACATTAGCAGCACACAGGGGAGTTTGTCGTGGCACAAACTTCACAAAGGTGTTTGTTGTAGTACGACCTACACATAGGCAGCACACAGGGAAGTTGTGACAGAAATTCAATAGGCAACACACGCTTTTTTAGAAAAAATAAATGAACAAAACAATGACAAAAAATGACAAATGACAGTAACGAACAAAAAAATATTTAAAGCCAACACAAAATGGAGAGAAAGAAATCGGTTGTCGAGTCTATATCAAATAGAAATTGAAATAAATAGAAAATTAAACTAAGTGCATTAAAGAATTAACTCAATCGCTCTTCATCAAACTCAATTGATCGACTGAGGTGTGGTCCATCCTTGAAGTCAAGGTACCCATTTTTGAAGCGTGAAAACTAACAGCAGGCTCTACTTTGAGGCATTTTCCTTCTCCATACACAGCACTCATCTCACGAAAAGCTTCACCTGCCCTCAACACCTACTTTAAATGCAAATGGTGTGTAAAATGCTGAATTTTATCCAATTCACATTTTATTTTATTGATTTAAGAGCTATACAAAAATCAAATACATTGAAAATCAAAGCACACTACCTTATAGAGCAAAGAATTTTATTTTAAATAATATAAAATATTTTGCCCAAACATTTTACTGCAGCGTGTATTTAAATTTTACAAACGCCTATAAATTATTCCTCAACCTAAAAGCAAGCGAGAGCAGCCTTGCCAGATGAGTACTACCTTCATAGTCCTGACACTCCACAGGAGGAGGTGAGCGGAAATGGATCATGTCCAGCGTTGCCCTGAGGCCTGCTGCTGTCACGCTGCCCATGAACACCCTGTCCATTGGCTTGAGCACCTGCACCAGCACCGCCACCTCGCTGCAAACCGAACTTCATGTTACTTGTACTCCCTTATTGGCAGTGAACTCATGACACAGTGCCTCACAAGGTCACAAGCACAACCTCAACTGTAAATGCTAGAGCAATGTAGTTACTAATATTGTGCAGAAGACCTAGTAACTAAGTTTATGCAAAAGACCTGCAAGCATGGTTGTGTAGAAGACCTAGTAACTACTATTGTGTATAATACCTAGTAGCTAATATCACGTAGAAAATCAGATGCACCCAAAAATGCTCAATACATCATCGCATTCAACAGAAAACTTTGCTAGAATGGGAATTGATATAATGGAGAAAGAAGTTGACAACCATAGCGAATGTAGCTGGACTGTTGAAATTAGAATAATATTCCTGGAAAAAGAATAAATCTATGTCGGTGATTCAAAAATAATCCGCAATTCTACTGGGTAACAACGATTAATATAAACGTGTTTAAATAAATCTCTTTTTTCGTAAAGAAAAAAAAACCACGTTCACAGCTAAAAGCACCACACGACTATATGTTCATCGTTCATCAAAGAATTCCAGCGGTAAACATTACATACATCTAAGCCTAAAGAATAAATTTAGCTGTTTAGAACACAACAGTTTGAGAAATTAATAAAAGAAGAAATTCAGTGACTGCAAGTGATTTTTTATCAGTACAATACATATTGCACTTGCATAATGTGTCAGCAACAGCCGTGTCCATTGCAATAGTCTCATGTTTCTGTTCACAATCAAGTAGTGTGACAGCCACGATTTTAGTATCGGTACACTCTTGCTTCATCTTCTAGAACTACGACATTAAAAACATGTTTAAACAACATTGAAGGTAATATTAAGCGAACAGCATAATTAGCACCTACTTACACTTAATTGAAATTTCAATACATTTAAGTGCACTGTTCAGTACGATTGATAATATGTACCAGTAAAACATTTTAATAATAATACATTTTAACGGCAGATGCATTGAGTAAACCCAAGCGCACAACATAAGGATCACTTGTACAGGTTAAATAGCACAGTTTATTGGACTGCACAAGCAAAGCAAAAGTTTGATACCATCCCAGAAACTACAAAGTAGCGAATCCGAAAGTTTTCCATTTAACTTATATATCTCTCCCAACCAAAAAATCTTCAAACTCAGTCTTTACTCACACGAATGCAAGAAGATTGAACATGGACTTTTCTAGTATCCACAAATCCATTTCCCAACCTTTAAATTGCAAAACTTGGTTCTGACTCCCCAATACTATATGATTAAGAATGAATGTTTCTAGTGTCTACAAGGAGAGAAGCAAGCAATAAGCGTTCCCAGTACCCAGACACTCATGCCTGTGCTGACCAGCCAGTGTTGTTGGCAGCGAGGGTGAGGGCAGAGAGCAGGAGCCTTGCCTTCGAGGGCGCCACGCTGCAGCTACTCGATGCCGGCGCTGCAATGATGAACTCCCGTAACCCGTACCTGCACGTGTACGTGGTAGCTGTAGCAGGGCAACATCTCTACATGTGTTTGGTAAATATGTGCACTAGGGAAATACGTGTATCAGGGAAATACGTGCACCAGGGAAACACATGTACCAGGGAAACACATGCACCAGGGAAACACAAGTACCAGGGGCAACATTTATTTAAGACTGATGAGATCAGTCCCACGTCATGGGGATGGCATTTCCCTAGCTGATCTCAGTCACATGCCACAAGTGAGCGTTTTGAATGACTGAGATCAGTTCCTTAAGCAAAAGGGTCAAGTCAATGAATTCCAGCAATAGATAATAGTCTTAGGTATAGACTGCAACAGCACACACAGGCACCCCACCATCTAGCGACGCAGTGGGCACGATTAGGGAAGCAGTTGCTGCAGTCGTGAATGTAAGCGAGGGCAGGAGGCAAGTAATCTTCCACCCCATCTTCATCCTGCACAACTTCTCCAGGGCTCAGCAAGTCAGCTCTGTGGGGTGTGTGGCCTGTTCCAATTGCAATAGAAATTTGTCAGTTTGCATAAGTAGTCTTTTTTAATCATAGAATAGAACTACTGTAAATGCACTTATATGTATCACTAACAACTAAAACTTTACTGAGACATTATTTGCACTTCCATGAGTACCAACAACAAAATGGATATAAAGCAAAACTAACCATCATATTCATATTTTAATGTGAGCACAAATAACAAAAGTACAGAACACAATCACTTATCAAACATGATATCACTAAGCAAAATTTGCCCACCAGGTGTGTTGGTCTCTTCTGTGGTGCCAGACTCCATGGGGCAGTGATAACTCAGCTCAAAAGGAAAATCTGTGAAAGTCACACAAAACTCTGTAATATTAATAGGAATATTTTTAGTTATTACACACAAATTGTAAGACATGTGCTCTATGGATCCTGAAATAGTTGGCTTTGATAACTAATTTCAACATCAGTTGTTACAAACTAATACACATAATGTCACACTTTGTAGAAGCTTTATATTGGTATTGCAAGCACAAGTAAGGTTCGTACATGAAATATTGTTATTAATGACAATGAATAAAACAAGTCTGAACTCATAATAGAAAAATACACCATGACAACAACTTACTTTAAAAAGTCACCAATGTGAGTAAGTGTGTCCAGATGGTCAAACATCAGGCAACAGAATTTTGTTGTAAAAAAGTTTTAAAAATATGCAAGACAAACTATGAAACTAAATGAGGATGGATATTAATCCTCACCACTGTAGTTGACAATTTGTTTTTGTTCCCTCCACTGAGAGCTGGCAATAAGACTTGAAGGAGGAGGAGGTGGAGGACACCTTCTACTGCCTCCACCCGTCACACCCCACCCCTGCATTGCCTCCTCCACTGCAGCGGTGAAGACTTCCCATTCCGATGCTGTGGTGAAGTCCACTATTTCAAACACCTCCTCCTGCTCAGCCATCATAAACATTAGAAAAATTCTTGTTGATGATAACAGAAAGCCACAATATAAGGTAATGCAAGTAATGCCTAATCACAGTAAGCCAAAAAAAATGAATGACAAGGTCATTTTATAACAATGCCAGAAAGCAAATTACTTAGGAACAATTATAGTAATTATTAGGCTCTCAAGTGCCTACAGTTAAGAATTAATTGCCAGTCAAATCCAATATAAGTCAGCCTTGAAAAATATTATTCAGGTACAAATAACTGGAGATAATTTTTTATCTCATTCAACATTTCGAAGTTATCATAGAGAACAATTATGTGCAAAAATGCATGATACATTCTCATTGAAAAAACTTGGAGACAAAATTTCAGAGTTTCAGAGGTAATCTTCATTAAACATGCACTGAAGCTCATTAGCAGAGCATATTTGATAGGAATGCATACCAACACAAGAGGACTGCAGACTAGCTTAGAAGGGATGCCTCCTAACAATCAGTAGTCAACCTGACATGGATGCTTGAGAGTTAATCATACCCAATAGCCACTCATAACACAACAATTATGGGTACTTGATAAACAATGTCATGTTAGCTAATTATAAATACTTTTGACCCCTCCTGGACATTCACTGACACTCCTGGTCATTTCTTAAACATTGATAAACAAACACTCCACTATGAACAGTCACTCATTTGCCACTTGTTGGCTTCCACGAATACTTGTTAAGCTGCACGCACAATGAAGCTATTTTTAGATATTGATTTACCATTCAGAGACAATCATTTCCTATTCAAAATACTCAGTAATCATTTAGAAATACTTATTAACAATTCAGATGCATTCATTAGCCATTCAGAGACACTCATTAGCCATTCAGAGACACTCGTTAGTTATACATTCTTACACTTGTTAGCCACACAAACACTTATTAAATATGCCAGGACACATGTGATTTAAGTGATGTAACAGCTTGTGTACTGTAGGCATAAAGACTGAGTGCATTAACTGTGATTAAAAATAATGAGATCTTTGTCAAGAACATTCACTTTTTTAACTCCTTTTCACTAAGAATTAATCATGTATTCTTCAAGTACAATAAAGGCTTTAACAAACAAGTTTAGACCAACTAATACAAAAAGTTTGTTTACACTATGAATTTAAATACGTAGTTACACATAAAGTACACTCACATCGCCGTCTTGAGAATTCATCGTAGTAGCCTAACAGTCTGAAGTCAGATATATCTTGACTTTCACCAACACAAGTGGTTTGCAACTATAAGTGTATGATCAACCTGACTGTGAACCTCATTCATCAATAATACAGTCAAGCTTCATTATTTATCATAATTTAAGATGTGAAGTTTATATATGCAGAAAAAGTAGCTAAAAATTACGAAAAATAACGGGGTTCTACTGAATATAATTACAAAATGCTATAAACAGCACTGCAAACTGTAAATAACGCAAAGAATACTTATAATATTACGAGGTTTGAGTGTAATGCTTTGAAACAACCCTGACGACCACCTTTTACGAATTACGATTGCTAAACTGGAAGACGGAAGTTACGATCAGCTGTGACACTTTTTATTTTGACGTAAAATAACGGTAGAATTACCCTTATTTAGGGCAAACCAAATACATAACAAAGGCCAGTGCAGCTTATCTGTACATGTGCTATATATTTAAAAATATGAACCTCTGGATTTACTACTAATTGTATGATTTGTATGAATTTTTAATCTTAAGTAATGATGTCGTATTATTGGCGCAGTTATTAAATTATTGAATAATTTTGTGTTTAACCATACACACAGCAACATTAGTTGCATCGTTGTAGTAAAAGAGAACACAGTGCAGTGATTTTGTTGTGATTACATTTAACATGTTTCAATTAAAATCTAAATGTAACCAGGAAATTCGTGTAAACACTTCGCATTTCTATCGTATGGTTCTTTAGTTAGTTGTCTTATGGTAGAAAAGATTTTAGCTAAGCGAGTGTATATGATAGAAAAAATACAAAGTGTGCTGAGATTTCTTATGAACTGAAGGAATTATTTTAACTATTTTGAGTTGAAAGATTACTGGCTAAACTTAATGTCTATACTCAATAACTCATTTGATTAACTCAAGCATTTTCCTTATTGTGATTAATAATTTTAATAATGATGATAAACTAGATCATCATATTCAATTTAAACTCTGAGAGTAACTTCATCCACAATCCCAATTAGTTTTATGTATCTTTCTACAACTTCACAGAAATTATTAAGTGACTGGACAATCTCCAGTACAGTCACCTAATCATTAAGGTGACATTACCACCTAAATACATAGAACACATGCTTACATCTGCTGCTTAAGCAGAACAGGCTCTATTTAAAGCTTAATTTATGATTTTACATATTTATTTAATTAAAGGATACAAAATTAAAATTTATTTCATAATTCTAAGTAAGTATGATTGAGTAAATTGTATCTATATTATTCACAAATAAAATTGCACCTATGTTTTTTCATTAGATAATTTTAATATATTAAATATGTACAGTCTAGTTCACTGTTTTTTGAGCATAGAGAAATAGCATGCCATGGTTTGTGTGTTCTTGTATTTTATAACAGTTATTGATCAAAATAATTTTTTCAGATTCTACTCATTATTTTCCATTTTTGACAAGTCTATTTGTATTGTCAGCTTGCAATGGGTCACTACGAGTTGCCTGGTGTAGGGGTGTTTGGGACTGGCAGCAACGTTGGTCTCTTGGTTCAAAGTCTCCGCAGCCATGGCTTTGTTGTTGCTGCCATCTGGAGCCCCACTCTGGATGCTGCACTGGAGGCTGGAGCAGCTCTTGATGTGCCCTTTGCTACAAACAAGGTATGTTTGGATCTTATCTGTGGTAGCAAACCCAATATTTATGCCCCAACTAGCATTGACTTACATTTATATGTTGTATCAACTGTTGATATGGGATTTTATTAGTATCTATAATTTAAGTTAAATAGGAGTATATGTTAATATATACACATATTTTGTGTTAAGTTTGGATGAACTTCATAATATTGGAACTTCCATTCCGAGTACTTTGCAGTCAGACAAGGTAAAATGTTATGAGTGAATGAAATTTACTTGTTCTTCATTAAAACATTACTGAGATGGCAGGCATGGTACACATGGGGTTCCAAGGTGAAATACATTAATAAAATATAGGTAATGAGCAATAGATTAAAGTCTGTGAGCAACATTACATTGGAGTATAGATTGTAAAGGAATATGTTGGTTTGGCATTTAGGAGAAGCAAGTATTGTTTTAAATCAGTTTGTGAAAGAAATATTCTGTTTTGGACAAGGAGCAAGGCAGTGTCTTGGTTGGAACCTGTGAGTGTACATATCTTATGATGAATCTATCAGTTCTGCAATTGATTGCAGAGAACCTGTGTAGTGAAGTATCAGGGATAGTTGAATGCTTAGTCTTTGTTTGAGCACTTTATAAAGTCAAAAGTTATCACTCTACTTGCTTATCAAGAATTTTAAATGCACAGCTAAAAATAAGCCAATGGTATTATATTTTAAATTATATATAATATTTTATGTCAGCTGTAGTACTTCTAGTTAATGCTTGCCAATGGTAGATAATATTGTAGAGCTATCACTAAAATGCTGTAGCTTTTACAATTTAAATGTTTGTACAATTGATAGATCAATAATAAAGTAGTATGCATGAAGACTTCAGAATCCAATACTTTTCTCATGACATGCAGGTAGACGACGTGCTGCTGCACCGCAATGTTGGTCTGGTGGCAGTACTGTGCCAGCCTGACCTACACTCTCAGATTGCAGTCAAAGCTCTGGGCATAGGCAAACATGTCCTTTGTGATGTTCCTGTGGCACTGAACCAGGTAAGATTATTCGTCAAGTCAAGTTCAAGGTCCATGTAGACAATGAATGAGTTGGACTAAGATGCTCTCTTAGAGGACTCCTGATACTAAGTACATGAAATCCCTAGCTTAATCATATATTATTACTTGTTGAGTGCAACCAGTGAGCCAGTTTTATATCCATGGACAGTATTTGCCTTGTATAGTAACCCAACACTTGATGGTGAAGACTGGAAGATATTCCCCCATGTAAGGCTAGGAACCGTTTATATTTTACAAAAATGGCACATTTTCAGATTGTAATGGTAATGAATATCGTTTGTAACCTGCTTCATAGCTCATGAAGACTAAACATGTCGTGCAGGGCCAGGTGATGAAGATGGTTCACGCTGCACAGTACTACCCATCTCTCATATCAGTGCTGGCACACGGCTTGCGCTACGTGCCTGCTTTCCAGGAGCTGAAACGCCGCATCAACGCCGGCTACGCCGGCCACGTCGCTGTATGTGACGTCAACATCAACTACAGCATTGCTCACAACAACACTTCGAGCTACTCCAGCCCTGAATACACGACTACCAACGCAAACTCGACCTACAGCTCCACTACCAACTCTAACCCAACACAAGGCTATGACTGGTGGTGCAGCAAGCTGATGGGAGGTGGTGTTCTGAGCTGCATTGGTAGTCACGTAGTCGACATCCTTGCGTACATCACGGGCGAGACCGCGACACGTGCCCACGGTATAACGCGCACCTGCACGCGCACAACACAGCACGTGCACGGTATCAGAAGAATAGACAGTGATCATTTTTGCTGCTTCCAGTTGCATCTTACAGGAGGAGCTGTGGCTAACGTTAGCTTGAACAGTCACGTGCCTGGACCTTATCTCCAGCAAGTAAGTTTCAGAGGAAATAGAACGGTGACTGTGGCATAACATTAACTTCTTCTCGGAAGTTTACTTCTTTGTTTACTGTTATTGTTTTCACGGCATAATGCTCTAGCGTTTGTAAAAACAATCGCTGACCTAGGAATGGACTTCGTTGATATGATGGACTCAATAATGAATATGAATGTTTTTTTGAGTTCTCACGCAAAGTCGAGCTATAAAAATGTCACGGTATATAAATGAATGTCACCTCAGATTATGTAAGAGCTAATTTCAAGCAAATGGTGGGGAATATTTTTAAGCATAAACAATAAATGTGGAACGAGGGTTCACAAAATAGTTACAAAGCACGGAAAATTTACGTTTCAGTTACATGACAGTTTTTTTCTAACACAACTTAAACTAAACCAACATCTCTCGATACTTCACCTCAAGAAATTAAACATCAGGTCACCATCAAATATTGAATTTTGTGAACTTTGTTTTGTAAGTGAAATTGTTGTGCAGTTTGTGGTGTGTGGGAGTAAAGGCCGCCTTACGGTCAGAGGTGCTGAGCTGTACGGACAGCTGGTGGAGGACACACAGGAGAAGCGTCTGGTGGAGGCACATGGAGACGGTGCTCAGCAGGCTGGGCTACCTGGTCTCGTGCAGGTACTACCTCATTGTGTTCTACAATCATGGCCTCAGGGCCACCAAATGTTATTGCAAGCCACGCTTGACCTTCTGCAGCTAGTTTATCTGATCTTATATGTTCTTATTTCTTTGTTTTTTTTAGTAGATGCCTGTTAAAAACCAATGCTTAAACCTTCTTTAAAAACCAATGCTGTTACATTTTTTATGTGCCAACTTTATTGGGAATATACGTTTTTTATTGTTTGCTTTGTTTGTTTGTTTATAATCTGCTATTATTACCAAGGTATTGTAGACTAAAACTAAACGAAAGGATGTGGATCTTTAATACTTCTTTTATTTCTATTGACTTGACTAGTGTCATAGTTTTGCATGTTTGCTATGGTGATTACTTTGCCACCATCCAAATCTTCTATATTTGTCGTATAATAGTTATTTCTTATTTATCGAGATTTTTTACTAAATATATTATTTTTGCAAATTTTCTTCCAATACATCTTTTTTTTGCATATTTTTATTATTATGCATTATATTTTTTACATATTTAACTATAATATATCGTATTTTCCATATAATATATCTTTTTCATGTGATATATCTTCTTTTTCAATATTTCTCTTATACCATATCTTAGTTTTCAATATTTTTCTTATAAACGCACCATGAAATTAGTGTGTGGAGTGCGTGCGACACAGACTCGTGAGTGTAATGCACTGTGTCGTTGATTACAGTGTCTGAAGGCGGCGTTCATGAGTGGCAGAGACGGCTCGGAACGGCCGGTGTCAGGGGCTGCTACATTCGAGGATGGCCAGTATGTCCAAGCTGTACTGGATGCTGTCAGACTAAGCGCTGCCACACGCCAGTGGGAGCAGGTAACTCCAGCAGTGTAGTTAACTTGGAAAACTATGAATTCCATTTTGAAAAAGTATACGTATGAGGTTTGCCAAAATGTCTCCATGACTTGTTTTGTGGGTTAAAGGAACGGTGATAGAAAGGAGAAAGAAGTAAAAGTAATATTCATGGAAGAGGAATTGAGTAGAGAAAGGAATAGGAAACATTATTTATGAGTAGAAAGAGATTAGTTTGCAATGATGAGCTCTCCAAGACCTTGTATATAAATTTATTTAATTAGGAAGAATGGTTCCCGTAAACGTGTATCATAATTTAAACACTAAAATGAGAGACAATAATGACCGGATGAGGAAGGTCAATATGAGGAAAATTATCTAAAGAATTAGGGATGAGAAGGAGCGGTAATAGTTCAGAGATTACCATCGTGGTCCCGCCTCACGAATAAGAAAAAATCAAGCAGATAAAAATTAGAAATAGTTTCTGTTATTACATCTCAATAAATAATAATATTTATCTTTGAGTCTTCTTGTACTTTACTTATTGGGCTTTGATTTCTCAAATTCCATTTGCTGAAGCGGGACTTATTTTAGGAAATATAGCAGAAGTTCTCATGCTTCTGTAAGTTCCATGCGTAGCAGTCTCTATAATTTTTTAGATTACTTGCAGACCCTCTTAAGTAAACTAATATTCAAATACAAAAAACTCTCAAGATTATTGATCATTTGAAGTATTTATAACCAGTACGATTTAAGATAACAACCTCACCATGAAAACGGTGTTATGCGGCAACAATCGAAAATAGCACAAAATTTCAACCAAGTGATTTCTTTACGGTCAGTCTGAAACTGCTTAGTGATCTCTTAGTGGTCGGGGACCTCAGTTTCAGATCCTGTATTATAGAGGATGTCACAACTTTGATGTTTCAGTAAACAAAGTATGTTATACGTTTTTTAGAAGAAATTACGGTATTCACCGATGTTCGTAGTTTCATATTTGTTGTATGTATAATGAATATGTAAATTTGCCATTTTCACGAGGCTGCATGTAAACATGCATCAGTGATTTTTTTCGTATTTCTTGATTTGAGCTGTTGTTAAGTTTACGATATAAGCCAATGAAAACCAAGTGTGACGGGTCATTTTACTTGCACACAGGTGACCGTCATACAGGAAGATTCGGACAGCAGCGTACGGCGCTGAACACCTGCTGTCGAGATCACAAAACAAGTCTGAGTGAGAGGCTCGACGCGGGCAATATTCAAGGGGCAGTTGCCACTGCGGCCAATGAATTATACGAATGAAATAGTGGAGCTTCTAGCTAGCTGACACGCCGAGTGTTGAAAGCCTCGTGAGCTTGATCAAACTCGCGCACCGGGAAACTCTTAACGAGTGAACTGTGTGAATTGATTCGTGTGTACATGAATATTCCGTTAGAAGTTTTGAGATCACTTTACTCGACCGGCAGAATCCTTGCACAGTTCCTGCAGATTTATGGAAGTAATTAAAGCAGCATCACTGAAACTGTCAGGCTTTTCTGACTCGAAAATTTGTGCTTAGATTAGATTTTCGTATTTTAATTTAGGAACTTGGAAACGTACAATTACAGTCAGTATACGTATCATTTTTTGTGCAACCGAACTGTGTATTATTTGCTAATTTGTTTAGTGTTGACAGTATCTATACATTAGGAACATGACTTGTTTTTTAATTATTCTACAAACTCATAACTATTCCAGTGGGTCATTTTTTGTTATTTAGATACGGACTCGGCATACTGAAGGAAATTTGAACAAGCACTCTACTTCAATATTACTCAGTCTCTTAACTTTCCGTTGAAATTTGAAAGAAAATGTTCAATATTCCGTGCTTATTTACCGACTTGCTTGTTAAGTTCAAGATTTCCTTCAGTTAGTGCGTGCAGTAACGACAGCACAACTTAGATTGCCGAACCGACGGCTATATTTGCTCTATGTCACTGCTTCTGTCTCGACATCGATTACAATATGACAACGCAGGCGTACATGTTTTTCTGTGATGGAAAATCGTCTTATCAGCTTCAAACGTTCGCGGTACTCTTAATTCCTATGAGGTGGCTTTTGTTATTGTCTTCACAGCTTGAATTCATGACTCGTGCCCACCAATCCATTTGCTCATGAATATCTCCTGTTGGCCTCCTCTCCTCTAGCCTCCTCTCCTCTAGCCCAAAAAAACTTATGTCATAGAAACTACTGCATCAGTTATTTAAGATGTTGTTTCTACCTGGATTTGTTGTAATGATTTTGTACGGCTTCTATTGAACTGAAGTCGGGCCAGGTTTACGAGACAAAATCTTTAGTCACGTCTTCTGATACAATAGGGATATTGTTTCTAAATCTTAATTCATAGAAAACTTCTCCAGTTATTAAATAAACTCCAAAATTCAGGAATTTAGCCTCTGTTGAAGGTTGATATTAAGTGACTATTCAAACTACGAGTAACCCTATTTATGTTGTAAATAATTTCCAATAATCCTGCTGCATTTTCCTCAAATCGGCCCTTAAGAATGAGTAGTAATTTCTCTCAGATTTATTGCATTCATGGCTCGTTACAGTTCAGTTCAATTTTAATTTAGAAGAACTAGGTAGATTTTGATATGTAAATATTTTTATGGACGTATATTTTTAGACCCAGTAAATTTTTATCTTCGTGTAGTCAAAATTAATTAAGGTGCAGTTTCGTATTGCTCTTAATATTCTTACATGTCCTGTTCCTGTTCATAGGAACGTAGTCTTATGGGGGCTTTTTGCAGTCACAAAGTGTTCATTGCTTAGATGCTGGAAATCTGCTTGACTTTTCTGCCGTGAATCTCTTGTACGATATTTTCCATGCTCTAGTGTTCGAAATATGTCAAAATGAGTTGTATGTTCTCACCTAGTATCTTTCTTTCTTAAAGTTTTCAGTGCTCTAAAGGGTTTTTCTAGTTTCTGTACGAAGGTTAATGCAAAGTATTTATACTATAAAGTATTACAAAAGCTTGTTGGTGTTTCGTATGGTGTTCATCTTACTTGTATAACTTTCTTACGTTTACAGAAAAATTCAGCTGTCGTACGTCATAATGAATCAATAACCCGTGAAAAGGTTTAGTCTTGCGTGTTGTATTTTTACGAGAATGTATAGAAATATCCGCCACCTAAAATCTGATGCAAATGTGAAGCAACGAGCCAGTTCGAACCTGCAGTTATGTCGACAAACCTGTGATCTATTGCCTATTACCTGTTACGCATTTGACGAGGCTCTCACACTTTGAAAAGAACGCTAGGGATTCTTTAACTTTTTGGAGGTGATTCAACGATTACACTAGTGTTAATATTGCTGTATTGGTCATTGTTATAGCTTTTAGGATTTGTTTTTTCGCTCTACAAGTATGAAAAATACAAAATTTTCATTATCCTTGTCTGCCCTTTTTGTGTGATGTTAGCTTAGTAATTATATGAGGTAGATGTAGAAGTTGTGCTTCTTTTCGGGTCAGATACTAAATATTCTTGGTGGTGGCATCAAACTCTGCCACCAAACTGTTCACATGAAACTCATGGTTTGCAGGAGTGTGTAATTCCATTGTTGAATTTGTCGATTTAATAGTCCGTTTTCCATTTTATTTTATCTTCCGTACCTCTGATTTCTTTTTTCTTCTAACATCCTATCTTACTGGTACGGCGACATATTATGTCTGCCCTTCATTGTTAATTTTTGTTTTCTTCAAGATTTGTAAGTACGCCATTGGATGCCTGTATGGTGGTCGCGCGGGGGGATTCTGACTTTCTTTTGAAGCCTAAATTTTTAGTCTTTTCTATCGCTATTTAGGTGTTCAATTCATGGTGCTCAACTGAGATTCATTATAAAAAGTCTCGGCGTTCAAGATAGCAGTTTCACTCGTTCTTAAACGGGTACGCGCATTTTCTTTCATGCATTATCTTTCAGAGACATCTTTGTTATATCTCTAAACACGGCCTAAGAATTTCACTTTGAAAATTGATCTATGGAGCAATAAATGGTTTTTGTTAACTTCATGTTGGCAGTGTCTTAATTTTCCCAAATATTTATAATTGTCTCGTATTCATTGGAAGTTCACGTTTTTCCGAGCAAATGTATCGAATTATGATTTGTTTTCCTGGTTGCAAAGTTTTATTTTCATTAAGGACGTTGCTGTACCAAAGATTTCTAATAATTGCATTATATTTGTTCCGCCTAGCATTAAGGCTGGAGGCTATTTACATTGTGTTACTTATTCTTGTGTTGCCTAAGAGTCTTGGCTGACATTCTGCTTCTAATTATTACTCTAGGATGGCAATATTTTATAGTCGTTTGTTTTCTGTTGTTGAGGAGCTCGTGGTGCGAAATAAACGAAGATATTCTGGATAGTATCATGCAGGGAACCTTTAACTAAAATTGAATGATCATGCGTTATTTGAGAATTGATTCCGTAGTGAACGTAGTAAATTTTCAGAAAAATATTTAAATTTCAACAATTATGTTGCATTTTTTAATTCTCTAAACTTTTGAGATTTTCCTATTCAGTTTACCCAATGAATTTTCTAGGTTCCTTAAATGTTACATGTTACGCGTTACATTTTAAGCTAATACCCATGCACTCAGGAAAAAATCCTATTCCTTTCGATATGACTGCAATTTGTTTTTGTTGAGGGACATTTGCTTTCCATGTGTTACATAAAAAAAAGAATTATTGTGTCATTACCTGTATTTCGACCACTCACACATTCCGAAGCCTTATTTCTTGTTTTTGTTTGTTATTTCGTATTCTTGAAGTCACTGTGATCGTTAGTCTGCACAATCCTTCAGAATAAGAAGCACTGGTCGACCTATAGTTAAAAGAGCATAATACGAGGTTTGTATTATGTAATAACTTTTATTACATCAAGTTTTGGTCTCTCTCTCTGCTGCGGTATTAAGCTGCTCCATGAAATACATTGCTCAGATCTGAAGTTAGAATTAATAAAAACTCTCATGATGATGCCAATGAAGAACAGCTGAAATTGAGCTTGAAAGTATCCACAGCAGTGACAGCCATTATTACATCATGTTCATACTCCCAGTAGTCTTTTTTTTTTATTCATGTAAGAACTCTCTATGCAGTTCAAGAAATGAAAATGACCAGTTAAAAATTCACATCACTAATTTGGTGACTAAATTTTTTTTTTGTGGACCTTTCACGTCTTGAAAGTGAAATTTGATGTAAAAGTAAATATAAAAATCTTGCTAATGCGCTTTGTAGTAAGTCGTTCAATAAATTTATTGGTTTTACGGTTACTGTTTCCATTATTGAACAATTAAATTTTGAGACAAAGTTTCTTAATTTTCGACATAAATTTATTTTCCTTTAAGTATAATATATTTTTAGATAAAAATTTTATTCAAAGCGTATATGATGTACACTTGATGGTGTCAAAAAATGTCTTGTTTACTGTGACCCTGTTTTATTAATTCCTGTCTATCCTGTGACTCGGAACTAATGAATTATCCATCTGTAGGTATCAGTTTTTAACTCTTGGATTTGGTAATCATGATTCTTTGGTAAATCATTTTGATAATCATATACGATGCAGAAGCAAACTTATGAAAAAACTTAAGTTTTAAACCAATTTTTAGGTTGGTAATGCGCGTAGTAAAAATTCCTTAGCAAACTCAGGATAATTAGAACAAACTGTACAAGCCCGTAACATTGGTAGCAAAATGTTTTAATATACGATTATATGTGCTATCAATTATTTTTCGGTCAACATTTCATTATTTTTTCTCTCCTTGTTTCCGGATTCTTTTTTGATAAGAATAACAGAAAACGAAATCTTTCGACAGAGTAATTTACTGAGAGCTGAATTGCCCTTGAAAAAGTTTTCCGCTGCCATAAGCCGTGGGTTGAGTGTTTCTTTCACAATGAACAAGTGTCCTCTGCAACTCTGGCAGATGTTGTTTACGTTGGCCGCAGCTGTGCGCATGGGTGGAGTTAACGATTTCTACTTAAAAATCTTCCAAACTTTAATAAGTTCGTAACTTCTTAAAAGCTCTTTGGATTCAACTTTACCTGAGGCTACTAGTTAATTTATTAAATTATGACGTACTATGAGATCTTCACTTTTATCATCTTTTATCTTTGTGCAACTTGTTGATTGATATTACTGATACAGGTATATTGATATTTCTGGCAAAAGGATACAGCTCATTGTAGTCAGCTACAAGTACTGCCGTAAGCAATTGTAGAGTTGTTTCAAAAACATGTTCCAGATAGAACCACCGACAGCCCTTATTGTTAAATGCCTGAGCCTAGCTCCATTGGCCACAAAATGCAGTGGTTGTAACACTGACAGCTAATTTTTTGCATCAGCTTCCAGAAATCGTCTTCTAATTTCCTTGTTTTTGGTTCCTGAGTTTGCGAACCCTGGATCCTAGTCCTGACTACGATCCTGACTGTGAGATCGTGGTCCTGACTGTCAGATCGTAGTCCTGACTGTCAGATCGTAGTCCTGACTGTCAGATCGTAGTCCTGACTGCCAGATCGTAGTTCTGACTGTCAGATCGTAGTTCTGACTGTCAGATCGTAGTCCTGACTGTCAGATCGTAGTCCTGACTGTCAGATCGTAGTCCTAACTGTCAGATCGTAGTCCTGACTGTCAGATCGTAGTTATGACTGAGAGATCGTAGCCCTGACTGTCAGATCGTAGTTATGACTGAGAGATCGTAGTCCTGACTGTCAGATCGTAGTCCTGATTGTGAAATCGTAGTCCTGAGTACGATCGTGACTGTGAGATCGTAGTCCTGACTGTCAGATCGTAGTCCTGAATGAGATTGTAGTCCTGACTGTCAGATCGTAGTTATGACTGAGAGATCGTAGTCCTGGTTGTCAGATCGTAGTCCTGACTGTCAGATCGTAGTCCTGACTGTCAGATCGTAGTCCTAACTGTCAGATCGTAGTTATGACTGAGAAATAGTAGTCCTGACTGTCAGATCGTAGTTATGACTGAGAGATCGTAGTCCTGACTGTCAGATCGTAGTCCTGATTGTGAGATCGTAGTCCTGACTGTCATATCGTAGTCCTGACTGTCAGATTGCAGTCCAAACTGTGAGGTCGCAGTCCTGACTGTCAGATCGTAGTCCTGACCGTCAGATCGTAGTTATGACTGAGAGATCGTAGTCCTGACTGTCAGATCGTAGTCCTGATTGTGAGATCGTAGTCCAGACTGTCAGATCGTAGTCCTGACTACGATCTCACCACTTAGCCCCCTTAGTTATGAGTTAGAATTCTGCCACGAACGTAACAACGCTGTGACATGTTGTAGTCACCACCTCAATGCCAGTGCAGTCTAGCAGTTCTGTGAGGTGTGTGGTACTCAGCACCTGTGTTCATGTGTCCAGCGAAGAAACAATGTGTCACTGATCGTAGTTTGAGGAACTGTTACTTTTAGCAAATGCTCTTACATTCGTCTATAAACAGTCCTTATATTATTTAGTAGGCATCTCCCGAGGGTATATTGATTCATGAAAAGATAATCAATTAAACAATGAATTCTATCTACGTGGCGTATTTGTGACCCAAAATTATTGAACGTTTATGACAGGAGTGAACACAATACATTTCTGCTTGTTGAACAATTATCTTCATTTAAAAGTTATCTTATGTATTCATACATACATGCCATGCATATACACATTATGTATTTGTATGATCTAATTCCTATAACACTTTTTTCGTTCATCTATCAAAAGTAGGGCACTGTATCAAAGCATCTAAAGAAGACGGACATTTAAGGTATTTCAAATCAAAAAATTAAATTTCAAGTTTCTATCTAGTTGCATAGACGATCATTAACTAAATCTAGGACTCCAAAATTATGACTTTGTGAAAGAAGAACGCAGGATCTGAGGTACTATTTTGTGTGAATACAAGTTGGCCGTAAAACTGACACGACCACATGAACTATTTTGTATATCTAAGAAAAGTATGCAGATACGCATGGGACTTGCTAATAATCAAAGGATGGACCAAAAGACTCGTTCTTGTTGTCATATTCTTTTCTAAATCATTTTAAAGTTTCTTACATCTGCAGTGTGAACTACTTTACATGAAGGCGAAACTAGTAATTCAATAAACTTGAATCACTGTTTTTCATTTACTAAAAGAAGTAATTTTAAACAAATAAGAATGACAAGTAACTACTGATTCATGTTTTATTTCAAGCTTTCTAGGTTAGTGAGATCCAACGCAGTGGGCTACTTTTATCCGCCGCGATCTTGTGTGTAGTGTAGGTCAAATATGTTGATCGCTTCCTGTTCACCGGTCGTGCCACAGCAAATGTTAAACTGGTTCTTTAGAGTTGTTTGCGTGCCGCCAGCACTATTGTTCACTGCTCAAGTCCGAAATTTCAATGTATGACTTTGAGCGGCGTATATATTTTGGTCCTGATATTTTTATATATGTTTTCACTTGTGCCCAACCATATGGAGCACGGAACTCAAATAATTTTCCCCATTGCAGTTTGCTGAATAAATAACGCTAGTTTCGACCTCTTTTCATTGTCAGTGACAATAGGCGATTATGACCGTTCTATTGTAGGTACAACTCAGGCATTAAATCACGAATGATTGTTCCTCGCCGGCTTTTGTGTTGATAAACCATTACATTTGATAAACCATTACATTCATGCTTATAGCACTTTTCATTGCCGTTGTTATGGCTTCTTCAATTGTTCTGCACGTCTTTTGATGAAATTTAAAATCTCACTGCTAACTTATCAGAATTTTGTTGTGGCTTTGAGGACGTTTTTTGAGTCTATTGCTCTGCTTGCTCTAGAAAGAGGACAATTTTGACGTACACAAAGTTTAAATGGCAATAAAATTACTATTACTCTATCACGTGAAACAAACTATTTAGCATCCTATGCACGTATTTTTTCTCCCTAAATTACTATGTAAGATTCTTATGTATTGGTGACGGACCGTGTGCCAAGTGTTTAAAAATTTTGTCTTAAAAAAAAGACTACCGTATCACCATGACAGTCACGGAGTTGCATGACAACCCTGCCTTCGAAGCTGACTCCGAAACAGGTAAATTTAGTTCACTAGAATGTGTCACTGATACATGTATATTGATATTTCAAGCAAAAGGAGATGCCTCATTGCAGTCAGCTACATTGTCTGCCTTTAACAGTTACTGAGTTGATAACCTAACCTAATCATTCGAACGCAAGGAAGCTGAAAATGAAGCTTCTGAGTTTTTCTCTTCAGTATGTTAGGTTGGGCAAAAGGTCAGTCTAGCCTTTAAGGGAATTTTGGCATGAATGAAAACTCAAAGGACTTTTTAGTCGATACATCAGATATTAATACGAATAACAACAAACCTATATCCTATTCTGCGTTTTTGCAGTTAACTATTTATTTAAGAGTGCGTCGAAATAGGATTCTTCATTTAATGAATTCTGAAATTAAAATCTTTAATATATATGCCACAATGTGACGTAAAAGTGACTGACGTTCATGTAACAATGTTGCATCACAGGAAAATCCCAGGCAAGTACCAAATCCCGGTCTCAGGCCTCTGAGCGCTTCGTGACCCGATGGATCCTGAAGGACGTGTGCTGCGTGTCCTTCGGATTCTTTCTGTTGTTCACAAGCTACCAGTCGATGTCCAACCTCCAGTCGTCTATTAATAAGTGAGTGATATGCGAGAATATTCCCAAGATTTACTTGAAAAAATGACTTACAGACATAGTTTCAGAAAAATTTATTTTTTATGTGCCAGATTATTTTGCTACATTTTGTTTTAAAATTGGGTGACATATATAATCTTAACTTTTTAGTTCCTGGGAAAGGGATTTAGATGGGCAATTTTCATCAACCTGGTCGCTTTCCGTATCCTGTTTAATGATTCCTACAGATTAATTACCTATTGAGTATTATGACATAGAAAATACTTGATTAGTAAGCATTTGATGTCGAACAATTTAGATATCGACGAACAATGCAAAAGTTTAGATTATCTTCAGCTGCTCTACTCGTATTATATTGTAGTTTTATACAGTTTCCTTTTCAACAAAAATAAAATCTCTATCAACTGAATTTACTTTACCGAGTTACTGATATTATTGATACCGAGTTACTGATATTATTGCACAGTTTCCTCCGTTCCATTTCAACTCTTACCGAATCCAAAATCACAACTTTTTTCAGGACGTACGGCACCATCAGTCAGTCGATGATTTATGCTGCCCTCATTCTGTCATCAGCCTTCATCCCCACATGGATGATGAAGAAACTGGGCGAAAGAGCAACGATTTCCGTCTCGATGCTTGGCTACTCTTTGTACATCGCAGCCCAGTTCTACCCTACACCATACACCCTCATACCGTCAGCCGCCGTGTTGGGCCTGGCTGCCGCACCGCTCTGGTCCGCCAAATGCACCTATTTAACACTGGTTAGTGGTTAAAAAAACTCCTGGTCTAACAACAGTTGTTTTTTCTTTATCTGATTATATTTTAGGACATGCTTTCGACAATAGCGGGAGTGAAAGGAAAAGGAGGATAATGTATGGAATGACACGGTTTTATGTAAAGGGCATTCGTAAAGCTTCATGATTTAAAGAAACAGAACATCATTTCGGATTGTTTTGGCCTCGGAAATGGAGTTACGTGGATATCATCACGAAGTGAGAGGAATGTACTAATAAAATGTTGATAAATACGTTTATATTTTAGTGAAAGCTCGTTTCTATTTCAGGAAAGGATAAAGAGCTAGCGATTGCAGTAATTTAACGAGGTTATGAAAAGATGTTCTGCAGTACGGGAACTAAGATTCTCAACAGGAGATATCAATCTTAAACCGGAACAAAGGTCCGGCAAACAAACATTGTTTAGCTTCTTAGATATTCAGTCAAGATTGGGATTCTCGAATTAGGACTCTTGCAGGTGCGATATTTCTTCATCATCAAGCTCATCTAGCGCCCCTACAAACCTTTACCTCAAGTCTCAAAGCAGAAGGACGGGAACAGTTGCTAGGGGCATCACCTGTCTTAACTGTTAGAATTAAGAATTGAAAATACAATGACCATACATGTACTGTACATATACATAATCAGAAATAAAGTTTGTATTGTTCTTACTTTTGTTTGTGACCTTTGTGAAGACCTGATAAAATATAACTGAAGTAATGAAAACGCTTATACTGTTAGCTGAATCTATGCCTATGATCATACGTGATTAAATTAATTTTGAGGTTGCAATACCCAATAGAGAAAAAGGATGCATGCTTGTGGGACGGATGAACACTCATATATAGAATAGAATAGAATAAGGCAACAGCAACGAGCCGTTTGGTCCATTTAAAGGTTGTTACCCAAATCCCATGCCGTCCAAAGTGTACATATATGTACATGTGTCGTAAGACCGAGTAAATTCTCGGAACCTGCTAGAAAGTAACTTCTTTTGGCATTCAATTCGATCATTGCTGTAAATGATTGGTTTCCTCTTTCAATAAACTTGTTTTCCTATGTATAACTTGAATGAATGGGTTGTGTTGCGTAACTTATTCTCCAATTCGTCGCACTAAGTTCATTTACCTTTTACTAAGTGGATGTATAATATTCCGTTCCTCGATCCTACCAAATGAGAAAATAAAATATCCTCAAATATTCTTTCGAATGGAAACCAAACCGATGTTTTGAATTACAAATTCTCGAAATGTGTTGTTTACTGTGCACATGACATTTATTTTTCGTTCATGTAGTATTCGTACTAGAATGATCCTCGCGTTTCTTACGGAATAACTTCTGGATTTCTAAGTCATTATAAAAAACATGGATGTATTCGCGTTAATGAATTCTTTGAAATGTATTTACACGGTAGCAAAGAAAGAACTTATAACTGATCTCATCCCTACCACGCCAGGCTGCCCAGCAATACGCGAAGCTGAGTGGGGACGTGACTGAAGTCGTCGTGTCGAAATTCTTCGGAATATTCTTCATGGTCTTTCAAACATCGCAGGTCGTTGGCAACCTCATTTCTTCCATAGGTTGGTATCAAGAGGCTTGAAAAATTTCATCTTGAAAGAAATCTATTTAAAATCGATTGCATAATCGTCATTTCATTCTCCTCGTCTTTTATACCATTAAATTAAATAAATAGCATTCAATTTCGCTGATTAGAATTTAACTTTTTCATCGATAAGTTTATAGAAGGATATGTTTTCTAGATTGCCTTCACTGCTCTAAAAGTGCGTTGAAAATTGTTATTTTTTCCAGTGTCTTATGCAATAAGCATGATTTATAATTCATCATATTCCTGCCAGTCTTGGTGGGCGACTACGGGCATGTGAGCCCTGATGATCCAGCCCTCGCCTCGTGCGGAGCTGCATTCTGTCAGGTTTCTCAAGGAAATACTTCCTTAATTAAAAGCATTAGCGACTCTCAACGCTACACAATGTCTGGAATTTATCTTGGATTTACTCTTGCATCTTCTGCATTCATCTTGATGTTCGTCAATCCTCTCAGTCGGTAAGGTTTAAATATTTTTGCTGTTTTATGTTTAATATTACCGCACCAGGCAACTTTCCTTGCAATTTTCTTAATTATGTAAAACTGTTCTTGAAAATTCATATCAATACAGTTGTGTTAAGATTTTACTATTATTGGAATCTTGTTATTTTGCAAAAATTGTGCTACGTTTATAAACTTTCAGTCATTTTCCTTCGTTTATGGATTTCTGAGCATTTGATCAATGGACTAGAACTTTCAATTTAATTCCTTGTTGTTTTTGTAGAAATATTTTCTTTAACAGTCGAGTACTAGAATAAATAACTTTTCAGCAACTGTCAGTCATGAAAAATACACGCATTTCTATTGTGACCGACCTACCGATGAACTCATAATACTCTACTCCTATGCATCATACAGTGATTGCATCTTTCTTCGTTAAGAGCGATCGTTGTAGCAGTTTGTTGTGTGAGTTTAGTTTGATGACTTTAATTTTGTTCTTGTTGATCCTCGATAATCATTTCTCGATAGGTTCATTATGGCACATATTGTAAATTAACTCTGGCTGTGGGAAGCCAAACACAATGTGCTTGGACAGTCTCTTTCTCATACCGTCCACTTACGACTGAATGTCTAGAAAGACGTATGTCTAAATAATTTTTTTTTTAAATACCTGTGAACGTGCATAATAGTTACTACTAATCATATTGATTAATGTTCACGCATTCGGCATACATTAAATATATGCTATTTAAGCTCTAGATTTCGTATTCAGTCTTATATTCGTAAAAAAAAACGATTGAGCTGTAAAAGCCCACGTAAACTATCCAGATAGAAAAAACTCTTGACACCTAAAATCGATGAACCTCAAATATCGTATTCCTAAAATCAATTCATTTTTCCCCGTGAAATACAACAATATATACCCTACATAAAACATCTCACTGGTCGTACGACCTTCATTTAGACGTGCACACCCGCATACAGCTACTGTGATGGCACTTTGATGCGGTCGTCCACTGGACGCAGCGTCCTGCAGCAGCTGGGCGCAACGTTCCACCACCTGCGACACCCGTACCAACTGCTCATCATCCCCCTTACCTTCTGGTCCGGACTCGAGCAAGCCTTTCTGTCTGCTGACTTTACAGCCGTGAGCATTTAGTTGCCTGTCGTCTTAAAAGTTATCTTAATAGTACAAGGCTTAAGTATTAAAATGGATTTCTCTAGGCTAGTTCTACTGCCCCAAACATTTATGATTTGCTTTAGGTTTCATTTAAAGGATTTTTTATGAAAATGTTTCTATTTTGTGCTTGATTAGCTGTAATGAAAGGATTGCGTGGCAGTTACACACGGATTTTTTTAGGATAATGACCATAACACGCTGAGAATACAAATTTATCATTTCGAGTTCTAATTCTGACAAGTAGTGCGTCATGTTATACAGGGTGGCGCATAAGTAACGCACCCTTTTAAAAAATTAATGATAAATAAACTATGAAAGGTATAACGATGGGAATAATTTCAAACGATAGAGGAACTCTTAAAGTTTATTTACATGTCGTATTCTGTCTTCAGATACCCAGT
>VCRD01003996.1:0-24092 GCA_006783055.1 Trinorchestia longiramus
ACACCACACACAATACGCCATACAACACACACCACACACAATACGCCATACAACACACACCACACACAATACGCCATGCAACACACACCACACACAATACGCCATGGTGGTGTGTGCAAATAATTATATGTCAAATATCGTGTGCAAGTTGAGGAAAATTTGATACGCCCACCATGTAACTTTTATTATTTATTGATTTAAATTAAAAAAAATTTATCTGAATCGTTAATAAGACAATTGTTCAGTTCCTTGATGCTTTATCAATTTAAATAACAGCCTTTACAAGTTCTCGTTCACATCGTTTAATACGACAGTCATTTATTTCATACTCCACTTTACGCTCTTTAATAGAACATGCCGTGATATTCACCACGTTATCAGAACTTGTTTGATTTCTTATATAATAACTATTTAGGCGTCCGTATTCATTTTTTTTGTGGACCCCACGGCCTATGCTGCCGGCTCATTCAGCGAGCGACAGAATCTAGGGCTGGGCCCTACGCTGTTTCTGTTTTATATTTTTCAGTATGTGTCTAGAGTCGGTGGTGTGTGGTGCGCGCCGGTGACCGTTGAGTGCCATGACTGGCACGTCCCGGCGTGTGCGTGTCTATCTTTAGAAGACTTACTCATTGTTTTCCCTCTGTTATTTGCGAGAAAAACTGTTTTGTTGATCTTCTTCGATTGATCGTGATGGTGTATGCTTGGTTTTCGACTGTTCGTGTTTCTTTGCACGAGTTGTTTCAATGCCGTGTCTGCAAACAAAAACTGCATCCTGCAATTTTTTTACCTTCATATACATTTTTAAGTAATTAATGTATCACAATCACAGTTAAAATTACAAGCTTCCTGCAGTAAAGTAAAGGCCTGGAAATCTCAGAAATGAGGTTTTGAAATTCTGGTTGCTTGGAAGCCAGTGACTTGCTGCAATTGTAAGACGTACATGAGGGTAATATGGTGGAAATCCCTCCCTTCTTAGGACACTGTTTAGACCTGGGGTACATGTACCTCTAGGGGTACATTTGCTTATCTAAAGGGGTACGTCTATTGTGAGTTCCTATTTTCCTAAAAACTAAAAGTTCTATTAAAAATTCGGTGGAATTTTATTTTTCTACTCATAAAAAATCAGGAGTACATGCGAACAAGATCTACGTGCATAAAATCTTAACGGAATAGTATAGATGATACTGTGCTTTGCTGCGACTTATGCACACAAAATTGTGTTAATTCAGTGTTTCATTTGTGTGTAAGATTCACGTATCCGTGGTTGTGTGCACCAACCAGCGTTCATACTTGTTTCACAATTGCGGTATAGCTTTACTTGTGGTGCCTGTGCGTAATTGGATGTCCTGAATGCGGTTGGATGCGTTAACTTTAGAGAACATGGGACTTGGGTAGTAACACAAGAATGGATTGTTTGTTACCACATTCTATTCTATATGGATAGTTTTCTCAGAACAGTTTTATTTGTATACTCTGAGTGTTTGATAAAATTTGATGTATTTCGTCGTTTTTGTGTTGAAAGGTTCTGGTTTACCCTAACACGACGACGTTGGTTCTGAAGATTGTTGGCATAGTTGCACTCGCACTGCAATAAACGAAACTTTTTTTGTCGCTATTCCTTCAAACTTATAATATCCATTGAAATGTTAAGCTCTACAAATGTTTAAAACTACGATAAGCAAACAGTTGATGACTGCTGTCACCAGCGAATTTTTTTCGAATATTTCGTCTGCCAGCGAACATTTTCGTCTGCCAGCGAACATTTTCGTCTGCCGGAGAACATTTTCGTCAGCCAGAGAACATTTTCGTCTGCCAGCGAACATTTTCGTCTGCATTTTCAAGTGATCTTGCTTTCGACTGCCGAGATATTTTGAGTATTGAACAAAAATCCTCCCTATACAATCATGGTACAAGGAAATAAACGCTTATGAAGCTGTATCATACGTGGTGCATTGTGCAGTGAAATGTTGATACTCTATTCTTTCACGCATGCCATTTTACTGTCCCTGAAGCTNTCTCCAGTGTTTCATGTTGATTGGAGCTCTGCATCCTGTAGATATTTTCTAATTTAATGGGTCTTAATACAGGTAATATTTGACTTATTCGAGACGCTACTCTCCCTCTTAAGGAAGCTAATATTTGGCTTGTTCGAGACGCTACTCTTCCTCTTAATGAAGCTAATATTTGGCTTGTTCGAGGCGCTACTCTTCCTCTTAATGAAGCTAATATTTGGTTTGTTCGAGACGCTACTCTTCCTCTTAATGAAGCTAATATTTGGCTTGTTCGAGACGCTACTCTCCCTCTTAATGAGGCTAATATTTGGCTTGTCCGAGACGCTACTCTTTTTCTCATGAATTAGTATGAGAATGCTTAGGAATTACTAAGTTACTTCCGACACTCCCTCACTCATTTTACGTGCGATTATTGAATTATCATAAGCACTTTAAATAGACGGTATTTGAAGACTGTCAGTCGTCGCTGCACTGAAATAAACAAGCCGCCTTGTTCCAGTCATCGACTTGAAACAAGTTTTGGAGATTTATGAATTACAGTTCCGGATTATTTATAAGTTGTGTCATTTCAATGTGCACAACTAATCAGTTGGATGCTGATCAGTGATTTATATTTTGGTGATCTCATTTTTGTGCTTTTTATTGCATGCGAATCAAATAAATAAAAGAAAATAAAGAAAAAGAATCATATTGCTATATATTGAAATAAATAAATCGTATTGCTAAAGGCGTGCTTTGTATACCAAAACAAGGTTCCGTGATTTCTTTATAGAATTTATAAGAGTAGAATAGAATAAGGCTATATATATATATCCCTGCAGCGCTAGGCCTATGGCAACGCTAGGCCTATGGCAACGCTAGGCCTATGGCAACGCTAGGCCTATGGCAACGCTAGGCCTATGGCAACGCTAGGCCTATGGCAACGCTAGGCCTATGGCAACGCTAGGCCTAAGAGTAGCAGAATAGTTAGCTCAGGCGCGCTGTTGATAGGGAGGACGACGTGCTAAGATTGTATTGATCCCACGAGTTGGTTTTTGCCCGTATCTCCTAAATTTTATGGCTGCTATCAGATTTAGGGCAAGTTTACGACATGAGGGCTGATATTTGTTGCTCCGGGGGCGAGAAGAATAGTTATTTGAGAATACAAATGAGATCTGAAGTGGTTGGTTGAGGAGCTCAAAACTAGATGAGGTTATTCCAATTCACACTTCCGTCTTTTTTGGCATCTTTTGTAAGAAAAAGTGCCTGCGATTGTCATGGAAGTAATAATTTAGCTTTGACAATCAATTGGAAGGTTGTTTCTCAGAAGTACAGAGGTGGTATCGGGTCGACGATGTAGCTATCAAGTTCAATGGTGGACGCCAAGTATAAAAATTTACAGTTTACGAGCAATGCCTCGGTCACCATCAGTTTGTACTGCTTGACGCATGTCGGTGTGTACTGGCAATCAGTTTGTACTGCTTGACGCATGTCAGTGTGTACTGACGATCAGTTTGTACTGCTTGACGCATGTCAGTGTGTACTGACAATCAGTTTACTCTGCTTGACGCATGTCAGTTTACTCTGCTTGACGCATGTCAGTGTGTACTGCTTGACGCATGTCAGTGTGTACTGGCATTTCTTCTATCTCCTGTAAGAATGTCTAGTGTGTGTTTTACAAGTATGTACACCCTGTCACTTGCTGATCTCCACCAGCTTACAAACATAGCTGCTGTGACAAGAGCTTAACTGATAAAAGTTTAGTCCTTCGATTTGTGCGCAGTAAAATATTGCAGTAATTTCGTATATGAACGTTAATGATGCCATTAGGCAATAGCAAGTTTTCATGTGAGCGCAAAATAGAGCCATTATATCAAGGGTTTTGCGTGCCATTATTACCCATTAATTCGCAAAGGAGCAGACGTCGCTTCTATTTTGCTAAATCAACTTCAGGGTGCAGTTTACGATCGAGGAAATCTATTTATCCTTTCGCTTTTTATTAGATTCACCGACAACACCTCATGTAATTGTTACTTTGTTAGTTACGTGAGGGTTTTGCGGTTGATTATTGCACGAGTCTCTTATGGATGGGAAAGGTCGTAAATGATGGTCGCTGGCTTCTGTGGTGATTGTATCACGCAAGACTCCACACATTACTATGCAAGAAGCAAATCTCGTTATTCAGGGTGCGGCAACATAGCTTCCTTTTTTCGAAGGAAGGTCCTTTCTAAAAACGGGTATTATGTTGCCGCACCCTGTACAGTGATTCCAGTGTACTGTCAAATTTTAAGCATCGTACCTAAATTATTTGAACATTTTAGCGCCTCTATGTGTTTATTGCTGGAAGTCTATGTATATCACAATAGTCTATGATCATGACGTGATTTCGTCTATGACATCTTACAGTTTCATCTCGTAATGTTTAGATGTTTTGTCGATCAAATTTGGCTTGGTGTGCTGCTACATTTTGATGTGCTATTAGGTTTGCTGTAGATGCAATAAACATTGAGAATCACTGCTTTAGTAGTTGCGGTGTAACTTCTTTCTTTCTATAACTTTTTGTTGCCATAGTGAAATACGTCAGGACGAGAGATACTAAACGCTGTACGCAAGTGCATAGTGAAGAGGCTGGAGGTGGAAATGTCCTGCTCACCTAATCAGAATAGAATAGAATAAGGCAATAGGAACGAGCCGTTTGGCCCATTCTTGGCCCATCAATATGTTATAGTTAGACGAACATCGTGTTTACCCGGTCACTGGATTTTTTCTTGATTGTAAATTGTGTTCATAAAGCGAGTGATTTTAAAGTCACCAAAGATACATTTTTTTAGCAATCTTAGTTTTTGTAAGCTACATTTCTATGATCCTTTGAAATGAGAGAGTAGATGGGAAGACGCCATCTATATTCTCAAGCTCCTGGTTGCTATTACCTCAAGATTACGTAAAGCGCGTCTTCGTAAACCGACGAGTCTTTAAGCTTCACATAATGCAATGTTTAGTAACATTTGCCATGCAAGCAACGGCTGATATATTGCACTTTCAAAGTTTCATTCTAAAAAAATCCTAATTTAGAAGACTGTCTTTTTACCGTCCGTACACGAAACTTGAAAATGCAAAAATCTGCGGCCAACTTTCACCTAAAACTGTGTGAAATACGTAAGAAACTTTCAGGTAGACCTATTCATACCCGCCTGTTTGGCTCGCTATCAGCGGCACATCTGTTAGCAAGGCCAGCGAAGGTAAACAGGCTACGTTGAGTGCAAGCGCTCGGTAAAACAGGGCAGCCCCTTCTCTTCTTACTGCTGTAGCTACAACCCATAGCATCTCAGGTCCGGGTTCCTTTAATTTCTCTTATGGTTTCAAGACCATTTACTTATAATTCCTATCATTTCTCTTATGGTTTCAAGACCATACACTCGTAATTCCTATCATTTCTCTTATGGTTTCAAGATCATATACTCGTAATTCCTATCATTTCTCTTATGGTTTCAAGACCATACACTCGTAATTCTTATTACTCTTATGGTTTCAAGACCATACACTCGTAATTCTTATTTCTCTTATGGTTTCAAGACCATTTACTTGTAATTCCTGTCATTTCTCTTATGGTTTCAAGACCATTTACTTGTAATTCCTATCATTTCTCTTACGGTTTCAAGACCATATACTCGTAATTCCTGTCATTTCTCTTACGGTTTCAAGACCATATACTTGTAATTCCTGTCATTTCTCTTATGGTTTCAAGACCATTTACTTTTAATTCCTATCATTTCTCTTATGGTTTCAAGACCATTTACTTGTAATTCCTATCATTTCTTTTATGGTTTCAAGACCATACACTCGTAATTCCTATCATTTCTCTTATTGTTTCAAGACCATTTACTTGTAATTCCTATCATTTCTCTTATCGTTTCAGGGCCAACACATACTCGTAATTTCTATAATTTTTCTTTTGGTTTCAGGACCAACATATACATATACTGGTAATTAACAAATAAGTACTTCGGTTTCTCATGAAAGCGTTAGGAAAAGCTAGTCTCATTGCCTGACAATGGTATGCTTATGATCGTTATTTCTGTAAATTGGAACGTTGTGTAAGCTGCGACTGTTTCGGCCAAATAAAGTATGACCCAAAAAAAGGTTTACCCATGCTTAAAATGTCAACTTTTCAACGAATTAAGATATTTTGGATCTGTTTGCTTTATTCGACGTAGAATATAATTGTCTATCAGTCTGTGCAAGCATTTTTAAAAATACGTCTAATAAAGCGAACAGGTCAAAAATATCTTAATTCGTTGAAAAGGTATGACATTTTAAACATGGGTAAACCTTTTCTTGGGTCATACTGTATAACGGGACGAAGGTACTCTTATCGTATAATAGAACAATGAAGACCTAATGGTTTCATATTACCTGTTTTCGTTTTCTTGCCAGTACGTGTTGCACTAATGCGGAAATGCAAAATTTGATGCTCTGAAATTCCCAACAATTTATTTGTGGGCGACTTGGGCATCATATAATTACAGCGTTAGGGGTTGAAGTAACTTCGCTAATCCTGTTATTTGTTTGTATCAAGGACGTTTTTATTCGTTGCAGATGTATTTTTGGGAACGTGAAATCGCACTTTCATGTTAATCAAAGGTCTCTAGATGATCACACCTTTAAATAAAATGAACTTTGCATATAGGTCTCCATCACGTTCATTTAAGGTCTCTCTGGATTAACATGAACGGGAAATCGCACTTTCATATTAATCAAAGGTCGCTTCGTATTACTTTCAATGCATGCAATCACTTGATCGAGCGACGGGGTGATGGTAGCATTAGGGTTGATGCGTCCATGCTTATGATGAAGCAAATGGCAGTAGCGAAAGCCACAGAGCGGGTCAAGTAAAAGTAATGCTGTAGCTCCCATCTAAACAAAAACTTCATCTCTTCTGTGCCCTTCAGAAGGTCTTTCCAGTGCAGGAAATCTTTCTCAATGTGCAAGTCTTAATTAACGGAATATTTTTGGCTTCGTGACTTCATATTCAAGGGTGTAGGTAATTGTTAATGTGAATTTTAGGATGTCGGTAATGTTTTCTCTGAGTTGATGGATTAGTGTTGACAGCACGACTTTATAGCCGCTGCTGCTAAGGCTTTCATGTCAAGATAGTTAAGAAAGAGATGATAAGTGAAATGTTTGTAATTGGAGAGGTTTTAAATAAATTTTGTCTACTGGCGTCTGTGCAGTGCCAAATACTTGTGAAATTTAGCTAATGGATGAAAATTGAATTTCTGGGCAAGGTAAATGTTGAATTTTTGTGATTTCAATGAATTTGATTCAAGTCAGTTTTTTAGCGTTTTGAATGCAAACAAAGAAGTCGTTATTAATGAGAACTTGAGACTGCAACTCAAAATGGGTTATTAATGGTGCAACTAAAAATTGGTTATTAATGAAACTTTAATTGGTTATCAACGAAAACTATAATTGGTTATTAATGAGAACTTACAACCGTAACGTAAAATTATTTTTCACGCATTGCCTGAGTGGAAAATTGTACTTTTTGCAGAGAATTTTCCGCATTATTTGAAATTTTCAAGTTTTGTATGACTCGGAAGTTTGTTTACATCATGGATTGTCTTCTTGTTTACCTGTGTTTTTTAGTTGGAATTGCCAGTGGGAATTTCATTTTCCCACGTTGTAACTGGACAAGCGGTTTCTTAGCAGATTTTTCCAATCACAGAGTTTCATGTCCATTCTTGATTTCTCGTATATATTTATGTATACGCTAGTATATATTTATTTTATTTGTGGGTAATAAACAATCGTAGCGATGTAACACTCAAGATTCAAGGCAGCAAAGCTTTATCCTCATTCTATGTAAGAAAGTGCTTTAAAGAAAACCTCAAACAAATCTGCAACTCAACAATACTCAATATAATTTCCACGTTCTCAATGAAATTCGAATGTTGAGGCGCTCTAAATTATAATCTCATTTATTTTCGTTTTTCATAGCTTGCTCTCACCGCTGCTTCTGTAGTTGATTTCCCTGCCATTGTCGCTGTTCTCATTTTTGCAGCAGCGGCACCACGGAACACCTGTGAAAGTCGAGTAAATTTCCCTGGCCCACCTGTGTACTGCCCCACTCTACTGCTGCTAGTCTACTAATATAATTCACGCGTTTCCTTTTCTTCAGGCAGCACTTGCACTGAAAACAGCCGGTCTTCGTGTGTTTCCGTGCGTTTAGACCAAGAATCAAGGTTATTTCAAAAACTTCGGATAAAGTATATGCCTCAAGTTTATAAGTTTCTTCTATTTTATGTTGGAAATTTCGATTTCAATGAATATTTTCGAATACGAGCTCACAAATCACTTCGATTTTTTTTAGTGCCATCACATCCGCTTTTTCACAAATCTTAGTTTTCCATTGAATAGCTTATTTCTTTACTTATTTCACTGCGTCTTGATCTCGATGTTAGAAGACCAGAATTATGGTTCGTTCGTATCGTGGTCTCGTAGACAATTTTATTATGTTGAATTTTGCTTGTTTTGACCCAATATTTTGTCGAGGAAGGGGGGCAACACTGGCATCAAAAAGTACTCTCGAAAATCACGTTCGCACCTAGAATTACCTCTATCTATGTAGAGGTACTAGTGTATGTTGTTCGTTATTTGAACGCCATGCTAGTAAGACACTCAGATTTTGTGTCCCTAACTGGCCATTAGGTTAATTTCCATCAATATCAGGTTCTTTTATTTAGCAAACCAAGAAATTAAACCGAATTCGTTTTTATGAATTCATCTCTTTGTTATTGAGTTTTATTGGATGAATTTGAGCCGAACGTGCATCTGTTGGCTGCAGTAAAGAGCAATTTTAAAATTGAGTGTTTGCCCTGGAAGGTGGAAGATGTGAACGTGCCCGACTGGGCTACAGGCGGCGGCTGTGTTTTGTAAATCTTTTCCTCTCGAGAGCTTCCACAAGTTTTCGTTTTTACTCGAAGCCTTTCGAATAATATAGTTTGTACGAGATATTTTTCAGTACACTCGGCGAGTGTAACGCCATGAACAATGTCCAAAGATCTCATATATGTGGTTTTGAATCTGGATTTTAATCTTAGTTCATGAACAAATAATGATTTCTTCATGATTGAAGACGAACACTTCATGATTATCAAGACTGTCATGAGGGCCATTTCTTTCTTATAATTTATTAAAGTATAACCAGTAAAGCACGAGTCAACAAAGACATTGCAAGCGGATGTCATTTCTCAAAAAAATAACTGCTTCTTATGATTGTACGGCGATGTACGGATTAATTTTTCTTGAATTCTGTTAACCTTGAAGACTGGTGTTGAATTTTCTAGATTCCTGTTGAATAATCTATAAGAATGTTCACAAGTTCACCTCGAGTCATTTCCTATACTGTATTTGTGTGACATAGTTAATAACCGAGCAAGTATTGCTGACGATGTCAAACTTGTGTGTGTGTTCGGTCTTGCTTGGATAAACTGAACCTGTTTCACAATGCAGGTATAGTTTGGTTTTGATGGTTTCCTTCCCGTGCAGTTCCTGTGGTGTGGGTCTATTGCTCTCTCAGTAGAATTCTCTTGTTGTAGTAGTAGTAGTCGTCAACGCATTATGATCGTGTGCATTGGTTGAATTGCCTTGCATATGAACACCATAAACTAATGATTCAGGGTAAGAATTCTGGCTGATATTTCATTGTTGTGTTTTTGGTTAACATTTGCGATCCTTCTGAGTGATGATGGATGATTCGTGAGGTTTAAAATAAGTGATGTTATTTAATTTATAGTGATAATTTCGATGGATAATTTCTCTTCGTTGATGTGATGATTGTGAAAGATTTCCGTCGACTGTTGATCTAATCATTTGATGTAAAAGTGATGTTTTTAATTGACAACTGTCATTACAGTGTATAGTGGACGCATACGATACACATAGTGATGGTTTGCATGAAGCAACCAGTCTGAATAGTGCAGGCCGTGTCAACATTACAGTGGATTTTGTATCTTTCGTCGTGGTAACCGTGCGGGCAACTAGCAAAGCAACGACCCACAGGAGAGCACGTGACAGCGAGGGATGCCATGCTCTGGTGTGGTTGCCTAGACAGGATCGCACAGGTATGCAAGATCTGTTAACCTTTTCACTACCAAATTATTTTCATACTCATCAAAATATTGCGTGAATTACCACGTACTAATTACTATTCTCTATGCAATTTTGGACGAAACTTTCAAAATATGGGACTAAAGGGGATGATTTTTAATGTTTGTTTATGACGTATTAATTCAACGGTAGCGAAAAGGGGTGAAGTGCTTGTGTTTTAACACACGTGTATTCAAAATGCTGGGAAAAAAATACCACCCCGGCTACTAAATTGTACAGGTTTTGAATTCGTTCAGTTTGGGTACGTGTCAATAATGATACTTGGTGTAGTACAGGCATGTTTCATGAATAACTTAATAATTATATATTGGAATTCTATATGTATTATTTATGATAGTCGGTACATTTAAAGGGCAACACACTGAATGACCTTCCCTTACAATAACTTGAGAAGTAGATGGTTTGACAGTGACAATAAAGATTTGTATAAAAATTCTAAATACTTTGAATATTACTAATTTCTTCCGTTTTTTCTAGTAGGGTTTGTCACATATGTGTGACAGCACATTGTAGTTAACTTATACGGATATTATCTTATACGTACATGTGTGACAGCAACAGAAAGGATAAAGCAAGTTTCACAGGCGTTTGTAAGACATGAATAGAATTAGGCTATAGGAACGAACCTTCTGGCCCATTCTTGGGTCGGATAATTACTTCGATAATTATTCGGTTTTATACCCAAGTCCCATGCCGTATTTCTAGCCGCGTCAACCATGTCGGCAGCGGGATTCGAACCCAGGTCTTTCCGCTCGCAAGCAGATTCGCTCACCAGTCGACCAAGCTGCTGATAGTCGACCAAGCTGGTGATGACAGATGAAAGAACATTAGTGTCGCGCATGTGAGAGTGACGTGGCAGTCAACATGTTAACTTAACCAAACAAATTCGTGATCCAGTTTGAACTACACATGACACGTGTGTGTAGATTGCACGGGAGTTCATGTGTTGAAGTACCTGAAATTGCCCTGTATTGTTATAATTGATAATGGTGAGGATGTTTTGAAATACTATTTTTGTGCATGGAAATCATTCATATTTTTTGGTTTCAGCAAATTTACCCGTCGCGAGTTTTTAGTAATGTGATTTTTTTAAATATATAAACTTCATAACTAACGTTTACTTAGCCTGTCACTGATCACTACATCGTAGCGTTGCTGATGCTGAACTTACCTATTTACCCTGATTTTGTTCACTTTTTTCTAGTGTTATACATGAAATTTATTTTTTCCATTATACGCGTCGATAATTTATAAAAATTTTGTTCACGTGTGTCTGTGACGGTGGTGGTTTATCCCACAAAGAATTCTTCAGCAAACCCTAGAACTCTGTAATCTATTTCAGTGTTTATCTTGCAGTCCTTGGTTTGTTTCAATACCAAGCGCATCCCTGGACGCAGGCCTCGATGGCGCATTCTTGATCTTTTGTTTTACTTGCTGTTTCTCCAGCATACATTTAAAAGTGTATTAACTTTGTGAGGTAAACTTCTTTTTTTATTTTCACAACAATGGTCAAGTTTGGTGGATATTGTGCAACAACTTCAGCGAATGAGTTTGTTTTGGAAATGTTCTTAAACTTCTTTCTCTTAACAATACTCAAGTTGAAATATATCAGAACGCATATTCTGCACCAAAAGCAACGTATGAGCGGGTTTTCAAAGAACAATTTTTGACTGGAACAAGACTGTAAAGAAGGTCAGCGCTCAGTTGTTGAAAGCTGCACGCTAGTCGGTATTTTGTCCTGGATGCCATTAAAAAACAAGTTCGTCTCTTGACAAGTTTTCCAATATTGAGAGCTTGTCTGGACACGCTTCACATACGTTCAACTTTATTGAGCGTTTTGAGGGGTCAGCTTCTCGCAGTGAAAACTGGGGAGAAATGATCTGCTCACACCTCGTTTTATTGCTATTCTTTTTCGCTGACTTGCGAGAAAAAATCATTGCTCTTAACTGCCTTGCTCTTCAAAACGAACTTCTTTTGTTATATTGAGACCTGCTAGAGACAGGTCACGTGTAGGTTTTATACTTCTTCTACATCATTTTTGTATTTTCCTCTAAAAGCGCATTGTTTTTTAATTTATATTGCGGTTCGTAATTTTTTGTTTTGTGCAGGCTTCGTTCAACCTGTTCTTGCCTCTCAATTATTGGTATATTGTACTAAATAAATGCAGTTTTGTGCACCGTGTTTTTGAATTTTATTCTTGAAGTTCAGGATTATTTTTATGGTTGCATTGACATGTAGGACATTGATACGTTAGTTCTCTACCCACATGATTGTGAGATTCGATTTGGAGGTTGATTTTGATGAAGCATTCTACTGTTCTCGACTCAGAATTTTTGAATTAGTATAATTGCCACGAATTCTATTCATTCAATTTCATAAAAAGATTAGTTTGCGAAATGCGGTATATAACGAAGTAATAATTTACTCGCATTTATATTTTCCAGCTCAAGTTGCATATGTATTGAAGTAGATTTGAATTTGTGCCCATTAATTTTTGCGGGCTTGATAAACATGTTTGGACTGTCTGTGCATTACTTGCTCATGTGCACAAGCCTTTATCTTCAGTAGTTTGTGCGATTTGTTTAGCATTTTGAGTGTTTTAAAACCAGGCAAATTCTGCTATAGCTGTTTCGTCGATGAACCTAGTTTTGCTTAAAGCTTCCGTTTAATATGGCTTTCATAGTTCTGGTCAGCGAGCACCATGTCATCCTATCAAGCTTCTTTTCATGGTTGGGATTTCTGTTGTTGATTGCAGATTCGAAAAACAAGCTTACGGTCTCACAAACATATGTTTAGTAACATAAGTGAAGTGAGTGTACGGACTAAATTGACTTGCGTGGTTGGGATGTACGTGCGTGATTGATACCTTTTCTTTAGACTGCATGGGACTTGGGTATCGACCCAAGAATGGGCCAAACGGCTCGTTTCTATTGCCTTATTCTATTCATGAATATCTTTGAAAATTGACGATTTTTTTGTAAAATTTGTCCGTCTATTATTTCAAGCATCGCTCTTGTTATTTATTTTTGTGATGAAACGAATTTCTCTTTAATTAAAATACGTGGTTGCCTCGGTACTTGCGTGTGTAGGCTCTCTCGCTCCTTGTGAATCGTATGTTTGGAGCCGAGCGGATGCCCAACAAAGAAGGTCGGAAGTGCAGCAGGTGGCAGGAGGGCTGTGAGGATAATCATGTCCGCAGCCGCGGTGGATTATGTGCGTCCGTTCGGCACCGGAAGTCTACCAGCTACACGGTCGTGAGAACCTCCAGAACTTGGCGCGCTTCTCAAAGTCGAGTCTTAGACCATATAAATGTTCATATACCCCTGTTCATTCAACTTCTTACTGTGCACACATAATTCAGCAGATTTCACAAAAAAAATTATTTGAATGAAAAACAAAATTTACTATGATGTGAATTAAAAAGTGTTAAAAATCTTAATTTCAACAGGAAATATAATAAATACAAAAATCGGGTACATTTTTGCGGGACACCCTGTGTAGGGTGCGGCAACATATTGTCCCTTTTGCCTTTCAAAAAGTCATGAAAAAAGGAAGGTATGTTGTCGCACTCCATAGAAAAGAGGTTAGGTTTGAACTGATGTGATGTAGAATTACCGTGAAGTTATATTTTTCTGAACTTTTCAATAGCGATTTGTTGCAGGACTTGGGAAAAATTTGTTTTTATTAATTCCGTTTGATAATAATTTCTTACGTACGATGTTGACGCTGTAAATAGGTTCAACAATGCTTAAGCTGTATTTTTTTTAGTAAATATTTACCATTGGTTAAATTTGTTTGTTCTTGTATTTTTTGCAAATTGATTAAAGATTAAGAACAAATATATTATGGACTCATTAGAGAACTTGCAAAATGGTCTTACAGGCTGAAAACAGTTACATGGTGTTTCTATTAGTTGGCAGTAGTAAGTGAGGAGATTAAAGTTGTAGATAGTAAATAATACAAAGTTGAATATTTCAAAAGTACGAGAATGCGCCTAGAGAAGTGGCTCCACAGAATTATTCTCACTATACAATTGTTGTATCTGTGTGGTTAGCAGAGAGTTATACTAGCTTACAAAAAAGAGAATTTCAAAGCTGTAAATTTTAAGTAAGTTTTCCTTCAGGTACAATTATCCTCCTAGTGCAACTTGTGTTATTCTTTTTTATTGTCAGGTTGTTTTGTTTTTTCTTTCGGATACTACGGTTTCAAATGCAGCGTTGAGTGTTGTCTGTGTGAAGGGTTGTTGCGAGTTTGTCTTGGTGTACAGCTGTCAGAGTAACTCCTGTTGTGCTGCCGTTACCCGTTTGGCTGCTGTTACCCGTTGTGCTGCAGTTACCCGGTGTGCTGCCCGTTACCCGTTGTGCTGCCGTTACCCGTTGTGCTGCCGTTACCCGTTTGGCTGCCGTTACCCGTTTGGCTGCCGTTACCCGTTTGGCTGCCGTTACCCGGTGTGCTGCCGTTACCTGTTGTGCCCATAATTTACCGAGCGTACAACACACCGCTACCTCCATGTCAGCTGCTTCTCTCCCTCCGTGTGTGTAACTGTTTATTTTAAGCCCATAAGCTGGTTTTTCTCTAGTCGTTTCTGTACTTCAGCCTCTTTTTTCTAACTACATTTGTTAATTTTGTTACACATTTTTTGTAACTACAGAAAGGGTCTTTGGCCTGGTAATTCTGAGTGTATTACCGTCAAGACTCTATCTGATTTAGTTTAAAGTACTTAGTTGTGTATAAGTGTAGTAGCTTCAGTGGCTTGTTCTCTATACTAGTCTCATTATTCGAGGCACCAGCTTCTGTATTTTGTACTATAACTTGCTATTTAGTTAGGAGAAGAAACTCCATACAACCACATAAATAGAATTTGTTCTGTTACGAAAAATTTTCATGATTAGTTTTCTCGTTTCTCCAGGTTTGTCTGGTCTTCACGAATGTACTTTTTTATATTTTCTCTTGGTCGAGATCTTGATCCGGCATTTTTCACCCGTACACTTCAAAATATAAAACAAACTATACAAATTATGTGATGCTGAGTAGCCCTGTTGATGTTTAGAAATTGCATGTGACGGTTCAAGTATATTTGAGACTCCAATTTCTTCTTATTCGTGATAGCCTAGAGTCTCCAGATGTGTGTCTTCAGAATTAATTGTACTTAAATTTACTGCTTCGAACTGACGATAGATTTACTGTCAACACTTCTTTATTATCAGGTTGTCTAGTTCCTTGCATATTGTTAGATCAACCAACGCCTGTGTCGAAATTTACGACCTCAAAACGCTTCGTTTCCTTGAATTTTAAGGTGGAACTTGAGGGAAAATCCTTGAAACGAACTTCACTTGTTGCAAGTTGTTGCTTGCTCTTTGCTCGCGTGTTCCTCAGTCCAGTGAAGGGTTGCTTGCTGGCATCACATGGAGGGTGCTTTAATTATTTGAGTGTGTAGTAAAACTTACGAGATTTTTGACGTGTTTGAAGACGCTTGTTGTCGACGATATATGTTCCTCAAATTCTGGTGATCGTTTTTTTTTTATTTTGTTGGGGAATTTCTGGGTTGGATACTTTTTAATAAACGGTAATTTCTTTCCGTTATGTGGTCAATTAATTTCACAAGTGTTGATGAACAGATGCAGGAGTGCATGTTTCGAGGAACACAACCAATACGGAGTCGTTTGTGTTCTCTCCCTCGTGACTTCATACTTACCGACTTCAAGTGCTGAAAAAAATGCAATCATAACCGAGCAAATGATAAAATCTGTAGAAAAGAGTTCCCATTTATAGCCCGTATTTGTGTTGAACATGGGTGGGTGGACACAGATGTGAGACCGCGGCACATGTTAGATGTTTGCTCGCGACAGAACGGCAGGCTGGGCGAATTTGTGTGCCTTTGTTAGTTGCAATTGAATTTACGGTGCTCGCCAGACTGAAGATACGTTAATGGAGGTTGAAAAATATTTTGAGCGCTCGGTGCCTGAAGTGTAGCTTCGTCTTACAGAAGTCACTGGTTTTGAGGCTCACACGATGTGAATGTCATTTAGCGCTGTGTATATTTTCATAATTCACTTATGTGCGCTTGTTCTATATGACATTATTTTGTGCTTGGACGCTCTCCAGCTCTCGAATTTTATGACTTCAGTTTACACTCGGCTTGGATCATTCCTTTTGTCGCTACAGTAGAAGTCTTTTTAACCGGCACCCATGGGACTTCCCAGTTGCCGGTTAATATCACCCAAGTAACCACAAACAATTCATAGACACGCTAGACATAAAAGGAAAACAATGTCAATTGCTTAAAGCAGTCAAAGAGGAAAAACAATGAATAAATATATAAAGCTTGGCCAGCGAGTGCCGGTTTAAAGGAATTCTACTGTATTTGCACATAACGTCTTTCGACATTCTTTGCATATTATATCGTTATATAATGGGCAATTATGTATCTTTTAGAATCTCATATTTTTAGTTGCGTTAACGCATGGCTTTAAAAGTGATTTAATGTTCAACATTTACAACTTCATTTTATGCTTCTTGTTTTTGATTTCATTCAATTATTGTCCAAATAGGGAAACTAATTACTAACAGCATCTTTGTTAAAGTCCCTATTACATTTTTGCCTTCTTACATAATACAGCGTCAAACTAAGCTTGCAGTACTACACGGTAATAAATGCATGTATGCATGACTGTGTACAAAATGGATGAAGTGCATTCATTATTTGAAAGATTTTACATACCTTCTCCTTGCTTCTTAAAAGAAGAGGATATGACACAATGTACTCTTCTATTCATTGAGAGGACTGACGGAATCTGCATGAGTAATTTTCATGTTGGCGTGCTGGTCTAGCGAAACGAGTACATTGTAGCTTATATTTTCCACATTATGAAGCCAAAAATTAGCAAGAGATTAAACTGAAAGTAAGCTATGTGACCTGATTTGGAACTTAATTCTGTCTGAGTGTCAGTTCATCTAATGAATGAACAAAGTTGGAGCATGGCGTATCGTGTGTGGCATGTTCTTTTCTCTACAAATAAGACTTTTACAACTACATTTCTCGCTAGCCAGCTACTTCATTGCACGGGAAGCTACTCGACTAACTTTGAGTGACGTAGATGGGCTCATTTGAGAGATAGAGACACGAAGAACAGAGTGCGATATGGATCGCGACAGCGGATTCAACTGTTGCTACTAAAATCGGAGCACACATCTTTTAATTATGGTGGCACAATGAACCACTTTCGTCGTCTTCCGTGCCTTTAACGAGAACTTTTGTTTGGTTGAACGTGTAGTGGTACAGCAATGGAAATGTATGGGCTGGGGCTACACAAGTTTTCAGTTTTGATGTATTTGATCCTCTTTGGCTTCTTGCCGCGCGTGTTACGTGTGCCCAGGCACAACTGACTAGTCTACCTGAAGGGTAGACTTCCTTCCTTTGAATGACTGCATTGACTTTGAACCTAAATCCATAGGCTTTGTATCTAATCCTTGTGTCACAGAAGATATCGTGAAAAAGCAGCGTTGGTGGAGTGGGAGAACTATAAGCTTATGTTAATGAGCGTAACAAAGTATCTTATTTATTGGTGTGTTATCGTGCTTGTGCGTGTTCGTTTTGGCTCCAAACAGGCCCTCAAATCTTACGGTATTAAGAGTCCAATTTAATATTTAAGGTTATGGTTTCTTGTTTATTTTGACAAAATATTGACGCGCTTTGATGTTATTACCTCACGTGTATCCAACTAGAGACTGAGTGAAGAAATACACCATTCTTACCACAGTATGATGGTTGAGGCTAATCCCATCACTTGCTGCTCCCAAAAGAGAAAGGGATAAGTGCGGCTGTGCTCATCCACACGACTCGTACACTTCCTCTTGCAAGTGTTCCCTCGCAGTGCGCACGCGTTGCGAACATCGGTGATTACGCAGGCGCATCTGCGTTAATGACGCTTCCGCCTCTTGTATAGGGTGTCCCAAAAAATTCCACTATATAATAATACGCAGTATGTTGCTTGACCCGTCTCTCTGTCACGCTCTTAAGGATTTAGATAGGAGGAAATTCGTCTACGAATAACAAGATGAGATACCATGAAATTTCATCCCTAAATTACGATGGCAAATATAGTTTCTGGAATATATACTCGAAAGTCAAAATACTGTATTAGAGCTATTGATCCTGTCGTACATAAGCTATTTCGCATATTTTTTCAGCTGAGTAGAGGCCAAATATATATACAGGCCTCTGGTTAATACAGTTTGTTGCTTGCTTGGTCCGCCTCTCTGTCACGCTCTTCAGGATTTAGATAGGAGAAAATTCTGTAGGATATACATCTATTGTTATCATTGTATTGTGGATACCAAGGGCACATCCTTCAATGTGAAAACTCATTCGCAAAGCCTGCGTCCTCTGGCAAATCGAACGAAAAATTCAGTAAAAAATACGTGAATTTTCGCATGTGGGTCTACTAGTGAATGCATAATCACGAATTTGAATTCAAAGTTCTGCGCGTTAAAACAAGATGGTTAACAACGTATTCTGGATACAAAATTTCTGAAGACTATAGTTTAAATACTATTAGTGCTAGGAAGCTTGGACAGGTCTCATTCGAAAGAGCAGGATCTAGAGTTTTATTTTGTATACAGAATACGGTGTTACCCACCTTATTTTAACATGTAGAACTTCAACTGTAAATTCGTAGTTATGTATGTATTTTACAGGGAACACCCTGTACTTGCGTGAGGTCTGGGCCTCTATTTACGGCTTTTTCGCGTGCGTGCTGCTGTTTGAGCATCCTGCGCCCGAACATAAATATTTTCATTCGAATAGAAAATATTGATTCGGGCTATAATCTAGAATCAAGGACAAGTTTGTTTACCTTGCAGCGAGAGAGATCTGGAATTTTTCAGGTGGGTGCAAAAGTTGTTGCCAATTTTGAAAAAGTATCTCAATTGATATTATGTCTATTTCTATTCCTGATTTATAATATAAGTAATTTAAACCTCTTTTTTCCAGACTATTAAGGAATCATTCATATTTTGCTGCATTATTTGCACCTAAGTTCAACCCAACTAAAGAACACATCAGACATGCTTTACTCTACGAGTTTCATAGAGGTTTCAGTGCAAGTGCTGCAGCACAAAACGTTCAAAGTGCATATGGAAATGATGCTGTGAAGGAGAGAACTTGCGGAGGGTGGTGTTCCCGTTTTCGTAAAGGAAATTTTAAATTGAAAGACGATGTTAGATGTGGTTGCCCAAAACAGCTTTATTTGGAGTTGTTGGAAGCCGATGTTTCTGAAAATTCGACAGTAACCTCGAGGGAACTGGTTAACTAATTTGATGTAATACATACAACCGTGGTACGCTAATTGAAACAAATGGGAAAGGTTTCAGTATTCGAAAAATGGGTTCCGCACGAACTGTCTCCTGAGAACCTGGGTCAAGTGTTTCTTGTTGCGAGTCTTTGCTTTGATTGGGAACTTGATTGGGAGATTTTACCCCATCCAGCATATTTTCCCAACCTCGCCCTTTCTGATTATCACTTATTTCGAGGATTACAGAACCATTTAAATGGCCTTAGGTTGACATCATGGGAAAATATTAAAAATGAGTTAGATTAATATTTCGCATCAAAACCTAAAGAATTTTACAAACAAGGCATATATAAACTTGTTGACAGATGGTATCGGGTCATAGAAGCCCAAGGATGTTATTGTTATGAATAAATTCTTCAACAATAACTAATTTTTCATTCTCAAAATTGAACATACAAATCGGCAAAAACTTTTACACCAACCTAATATTTAAGTTCCTGTTATCGTTGATGTAAGATACAAATTTTCTTTGGGAGTAGGCTTGAAGCATGAGTTTTTTTACAAAAAAGTTGACGTTATGAATTTCTCAATTTTCAACGAAAAATAATATTTTCTAAGTTCTCACACCATTTGCAAAACTACTGCAGTCGATTTTTTTTACTTGGATTGTAATTTCATTTGTTGACCACATTCACTGCGGCACGGTTTTACGCAAACCACATTCACTGCGGCACGGTTTTACGCAAACCACATTCACTGCAGCACGGTTTTACGCAAACCACATTCACTGCAGCACGGTTTTACGCAAACCACATTTACTGCAGCACGGTTTTACGCAAACCACATTCACTGAAGCACGATTTTCGTTTAGTCTAGCGGATGTGTTGCAATGTTACTCAATTGCTGTTGATTTCCTTTGCCGATTTTTATTGTCACGTGTATTTCATGTGTAATTTTTTCTCTATTAATTTCTGTATTTCTTCTTCGCAGGTGAGTGGCGCAAGCAGCGAAGAGGCTGCCGTGTAAGTACGTAAATCTAAAGCATTTATTTGACTTGTTTTCAGCACGACTCTCTTGAATTATCTTACTGAAAGGCTGAGTGCAATTTTCTCTTACTAATTTGTTAAGAGTATTTTAAATTTGTTCTGCGTTTACTAAGTAGACTTTTCAATTTATTTATTGTTAAAAACATTTGTGGAATTTTAGTACGTTTATTGAATACTTTTTAGTGAATAATACATTGTAAAGAGTATTTTGGAACTTTTACTACGGTATCAAAAATATAATATTGAAATTATAATTTCTTACAATAAAGCTGACTAACGCGGTCCCTAGCTACATACTTTCCATGTATTAGCCAGAAAATGAGTTTTATACTCGTAGAACTTGTAAGGGGACTTCCATTTCACTGAGTAGAGTCATGGTCAACTGACGGTAATTATTGTAGAGAATTTGGTATAATTACTGTACGGACATTTTATGTACAATAATATATTTGACCACAATTGTTTGGTTTCAAATTGAATTGTAAACTCGTGAACGTTGAAGCTCAACGATTATTATTTAGGTTTTACGTAGGACATGATGTATCAAAATTATATGCACGTTTCTTCTAACTTTAGTGTGGTAATGAGCACGAATGTCTTGTTTCTTTGAGGTTGAAATTTATGATGTAAGTGAAATTAAAATAAAATTATATATTGTTTTGAACGAACAATTTTGCTGCAGTATAGTAAATGGGGCTTAAAAATCGTATTAATTTTCTTTGAGGAATAGAACTGCGTTTGTATCTCGAGTAAGAGAAGACGTCTGAAATTCTTGTGCTAGTAATTTACGTTATTTTTGGACGAGCTAGTGAGAATCCTTGCGTCAGAATTCGGCTAAGCCAGTCGTCGTGTTAATTGTGTGGTGATGCAAGCTGCAGCCATTTGCTCAGATGACGTCTCTTCAAATTAGGTCATCTAACTGCATTGCGTGGGGCAGAGCGTGCTTTTTCATTGCGAGCTCCCAGGTATACTTTGCAATGCATACATTTTGTATTTCAATTTAGAATTCAGTAATAAACTGGTATGATTAAGAAGCAAAACCTGTTAGATTAGGAATGACACGAAACCCATTCCAATAAACCTGTGCTATTAGGAATGGCACAAGACCCATTCCAATAAACCTGTACGATTAGGAATGGCACAAGACCCATTCCAATAAACCTGTACGATTAGGAATGGCACAAGACCCGTTCCAATAAACCTTTACGATTAGGAATGGCACAAGACCCATTCCAATAAACCTTTACGATTAGGAATGGCTCAAGACCCGTTCCAATAAGTCTGTACGATTAGGAATGGCACAAGACCCATTCCAATAAACCTTTACGATTAGGAATGGCTCAAGACCCATTCCAATAAACCTTTACGATTAGGAATGGCACAAGACCCATTCCAATAAACCTGTACGATTAGGAATGGCACAAGACCTGTTCTTCTGAACGCATTCGGATTGCGTAAGAAACAGAGAAGGATGCTGTCGAACTTTTTTTCTACGTCGAAAGTACGAGTGTCTTTCCATAAAATGAGTGATATCAACTTTTAGATGATATCATTCACATGGAAAAATATCTTCTCATTTTGATGTTTCCGTATTTTAAAACGATAATTAATGTTGACTGTTCAAACGAGTGCGCAGATTATTTTCCATAATAGTGTTGAAATCGTCGTGAAAGCACGCATTCAATGCTTACGTGTGACCAAAAGAGAGAATGTAAAATAAAACTTAATTGTGCATGATGTGCTTTACGTAAATGTTGTGTACTTACCGTATTAAATTTCCAAAAAACATGCGCGTTGACCATGCATTGTGCCCATCATCCAGAGCACAATAAACAGTCGCTACCGGGCAGACTGCAAACCAAACTGCACACGAGTAATTATAAGTAAACGTTGTGTACTTACCACACATGGCTTCATAAAACAAGCCCGTGTGTGCAATGCAGACCCCAAAACACGTGTATTTGCTGTGCATAGCGCCCGTGATCCGGAGAAGCAGAACAAACAGTCGCTACATGAGGAGGGGGTTGCGGAGTGGGCGGCATGGAGGCAGCTGAGTCACGGTCACTAAAGGGGAGCGTACCATCACACTCTGCCACGTCCTCCTCATGATAATTGCGCCGCGGTGCTGCCCTTCCGCACTGGGTGTCATTGTTTCCAGCGCTGTCTGTTTACTTGTTTCCAGCGCTGTCTGTTTACTTGTTTCCAGCGCTGTCTGTTTACTTGTTTCAGGTGTAGCTGGGACTTATTTCCAGTGCTGTCTGTTTACTCGTTTCACGTGTAGCTGCCACTTGTTTGCAGCGTTGATTCTTACAAATATAACTGTGACTCGACTGTTGCTAGCGTTACTTAGAATGTATCCGGGAGCCCTAACTTGTTGCCGGATCCTCTTATTACGAATGGGTCCGGGATTCCGTTTTTTTTATAACGTAACACCACAGACGGAGATGGATTCAGCTGTACGTGTTGCACACGACACATTTCCGCGTCAATTTCGCGATTCAGTCGAAACATTAAGTCAGTGAACGTTTCACTAAGAGCATGATTAGTCTAGTTAGTCAAGAGCTGCAGCGCGACGTCACACCTTACCTGTCATGCAATGCATTTGATAAAACCGTCGTAGGCTGTTCAAACACGAGTGACATACTTCTGCCTTACTATCATCTTGTCTGTGTTAATCGTCACGTGTCTTGTTTCAATTGTTAGGATTAAATCGTTTATAGATGGTTTATGAAGAGGAATACACTGATATGAGCGGTGAAGTGAGAACACGGATCTGGAGGTTAAAGTGAGAACACTGGTGTGGGCGTTGAAGTGAGAACACTAGTGTGGGCGTTGAATAGAATAGAATGAGGCTGTAGGAACGAACCTTCTGGCCCATTCTTGGGTCGGATAATTACTTCGATAATTATTCGGTTGTTTACCCAAGTCCCATGCCGTATTTCTAGCCGCGTCAACCATGTCGGCAGCGGGATTCGAACCCGGGTCTTCCCGCTCGCAAGCAGATTCGCTCACCAGTCGACCAAGCTGGTGTGGAGGTTGAAGTGAGACTACTGATGTGGAGGTTGAAGTGAGACTACTGATGTGGTGGTTGAAGTGAGACTACTGATGTGGAGGTTGAAGTGAGACTACTGATGTGGAGGTTGAAGTGAGACTACTGATGTGGAGGTTGAAGTGAGACTACTGATGTGGAGGTTGAAGTGAGACTACTGATGTGGAGGTTGAAGTGAGACTACTGATGTGGAGGTTGAAACAAGACATGGGATGTAGAGTTGTGCCTGATGCTCGTCAGTGATGCAGGGATCTGGCCTCGTGCGCTTCATTGCTCTACTGGGTCATCTTCTTGTTTGATCTGTCAGTGTTGTGAAGCAAACGCAAGTCTGCTGGCGAGCCAGAATATAAAGTAGCACGTGCTCTGAAGCCAGAATATCAAGTGATCGAGTCGCATTTTGGTCCAGTGATCGAGTCGCATTTTGGTCCAGTGATCGAGTCGCATTTTGGTCGAGTGATCGAGTCGCATTTTGGTCGAGTGATCGAGTCGCATTTTGGTCGAGTGATCGAGTCGCATTTTGGTCGAGTGATCGAGTCGCATTTTG
>VCRD01003996.1:33272-51826 GCA_006783055.1 Trinorchestia longiramus
AGAAAAGTACTCCATTACAGTCGTGCTTGTGAGTCGCAGCAATGGTGTGTCCTCAAGAAAAGTACTCCATTACAGTCGTGCTTGTGAGTCGCAGCAATGGTGTGTCCTCAAGAAAAGTACTCCATTACAGTAGTGCTTGTGAGTCGCAGCAATGGTGTGTCCTCAAGAAAAGTACTCCATTACAGTCGTGCTTGTGAGTTGCAGCAATGGTGTGTCCTCAAGAAAAGTACTCCATTACAGTCGTGCTTGTGAGTCGCAGCAATGGTGTGTCCTCAAGAAAAGTACTCCATTACAGTAGTGCGTGTGGGTCGCAACTGGCCTGTAACAGCTTGGGAGAGTCTGTGCTCCGTGTGGTCCCTCGAACTGAGTTTTGGTGTAGGCCTAACTGGCCGGCCCTTGTGTGGGGGAACACACAATGCCAAACTGCCCCTCTGCTTCTTCATTGTGCTCTATTTTTCCCCCTGCTCGCACTTCAGATTTTTTTGTACATCTCGATAATTTTTTCGGACGAAAAAATGATTGAAGTATTACATTTTATACTTTTTCTATTGTTTTTTATGGCATAATCTACTGTAGAACATAATGTCTAGCCCGTGTAGAATATAATGTGTAGTTCTTTGTACAGTGCAGTTGTTCAGAAGATGAGTCATGGCTTGTCATCGATGGTTTCGTGGTACGCTTATAAAAAAGCTTGGGGGAAACACCTTACCGTGTGTGAGCGCAATGCTTGATTGAAGTCAGTACACAGAAGGACCAAATTAAGCGTATTAAATATAACGAATAAATGAAATGAAAGTGTGCATTCATCAAGAAATCAAATATATTATATTGAAAACTTATTACAACTTGTATTTTTTTAGTTCACTGATAAGCATTTTGACGTGGTATAATTCACACATGCTACAATGTTATCAATCAGTTTCTTTCCTTTAAGAGTAAAGGTATGTTATGTTTGTGTACAGAATACTAAAAATATTGACATCTTAGCGTGAACCCTGGCGCTGCTTGTGTCCACAGCTGAAGCCTGACTGGACTTGTTGTATTGATCGTACAGAAACTGCCACTTTTCCGAGACTCAGAGGCATAAATAAGCTTCTGTGTGGTCACCTACAGCGGTCAATGTTGTGCTTCTCTGTACACCTCCAACTGCTTACTTTCTGTCCTGCGTGCTTTTTTCGTGAAAGCCCTTATTCTTTTGTTCCTTTTCTTATTTTGAAAATATATTTTAGGGGGTTAAATAGGGCTATTTTTTTCTTGACATTCTGTAGGTTATTTTTTTTAAAGTGTTATTCTCGGTGTCTTCCTGTCATCCTGAAAATGTTCTGCTGTTCATCAGCGAACAGTATTTTTAATTTATTTTTTGTGGGACGTGGCCGACGTGCCGTGTACGTAGACACCCTAGCACAGTCATGCCATCTTTCTTATGTCTTCATTTCTTCAGACTTACGTGATCTTTGTAGGACAAAGTGTTGTTTTCGGTCCGATTGCCTACTCGGTCCCTTTATGTAGTAATAATGACGATGATAATTATGACAATGAGCTCGTTCTCCAGCGTCTTCTCAAATCATAAAAATACCATAATCTTTTACGTGTAGCATGTACTACTCTGTTGTAGCGTTTAATTTTAATAATAATTGGGAATTTTCATTTTAACGTACAAATTACGTTCTTTACAGTGTTTAATTAAACAAACACAATTGATCTGGGTATCAGTTGGATCAGAAGAGAAAGTGTTCAAGGAATTCTGACCATTACTAATGAGCAAAATATTTGGCATAATTAAACACTGCCGTTTGTTTACCGTGTGGAACTAGGAGGATGGGTAATCATGTTCAAAGTTCTTTACTTTCCTTCGTATGCAATTGAATTTTTTTTAAATAGATAATAAATTAATATTTTAGTTCTGTCTAAAAGATGTTTTCAATGACACTCGTTACACAGGTTTTTGCTGTGCAGTAATAGCTGTGGCTATGAATAGATTTTCTATTTCTCATACACCAATATTAAATCACCTCTTTTGTGTTCGAGAATGTTGAATTTGTTGGCTTTCTCTCAGTACTGGATTTTCTAAACATATTTTTAAAGCAACATTTCATTGTGTTGAACGTCCCACACCATGTCCAACTTCCTGCAATAAGTTTAACGTCCCACACCATGTCCAACTTCCTGCAATAAGTTTAACGTCCTACACCATGTCAAACTTCCTGCAATAAGTTTAACGTCCCACACCATGTCCTGCGTCCTGCAGAAAGTATAACATCCCATACTAACTCCAACGTTTCCTTTTTAACTCACCACAAAATTCGTTACTTTGTTTTTATGGATGTGTTGCGCGGGCACCCGTGTTAGGCCTAGCGTTGTGAGGTTGCCCGCTACCGTGTACGGCATCTGTGCGTCTCCCTCGCTCTTCCTTCCGCTACAGCGATCCCTCCCGGATTACAGACCCTCTAACTTATCTAGCAAATATAACACTTTTATTGCGCTGAGTTAATTGAAAACGGTATCATAATATCGAATTTTTATTATTTGTGATGACACTGGAATATAAAGATCTCTATTAATTTCCATAATCAGGATTTCACGGGATCTGCTTCCACGTATCACGAGGGTTAATTCTTTCACTACTACAATTTTTGTCATTTTAACCATTGCTCATCATCAAGTTTTCGAACTCTTATATTATTTATTACTCTATATTGTGTGAAACAGCAAGTGTTGACGTGTTTATACTCCGTGTAGTCATCTGTTTTATGCTCTGCTTGCAATTATTTACGACTTTAGACCGTCAACTCGGATAGAGAAACTAGATACATTGGTTTCATTGAAGCGCTTCTATTCTGTTACGTTAAGACGCTCAGCAAAGAAGCAAATGTTGACTAAGTGATCACAAACTTGATCACAGAATCTGTGGGGTACTGGAATAGAACTTGCGTGGGAGTTGTGGGCAGAGTTAAATAGATCACGAACCAGCTCTACTGGTTTGTGTTCACATTAAACAGGGTATTGATGTTCTATTGGCCGCTGTACCAATCGTCTTAAGCAAATTGCACGCTTCTCTCGAATGTATTGTTGGAAGCGAAAAATTTCGTTTTGATTTCAGCTGAATATTGTGAAGACATCGTGCTGGGTTTTGTTCTTCTCTGCACAGGGAAACGTGTAATATTACATTGAAAGTAATTCCGGCTGCTAAATGTGAGACATAAATTTACGCTGGTCCTTGAAAACGCAAAATCATCGTGGAGTTTATAGTCTACGAAATTTGGTTAATATCTTGGTAGTTATTCAATTTAAACTAAATATAACTCAAGTATGATAAATTAGACTAGTCTTGCACTTAACAAAGACTCTATATTAGCGTAAAGTATGCAGCATCATACTTAGTTGTTTATATTAAAATCCTAAAAAAGGAACACAATTTTTCTTAATATTTTGGTGGACGTGGAATTGGGTATTAATATTTTCCTTCGGACGAAATTTTTTAGTCATGAACATCAGTACGAAGTTATGTCCATTATGGTGTGTGTTCTATAATTCGTCGCAATCCAAGCAAGCTGAACACAAGTCCAAATATCATTGCAACAGAAAGCACTGCTCCGTAATGATGAACATTTGTTCATCATTACGTCGTCATTCGAAAACATATATTCATTGTATAAATTAAATTATAGGTCCTCTTAATAGTTGGGAGATTTATCTTATCTCTGTTTAAATATCTTAATAATTTGAAAAATGGCCTACTGCCGAAATTTTCTTCATTATGGGAAAAATAAAGAATTTTTGATTTTGTTCGCTAGACATACACGTTGACGTGACGCTTTAATTGGTAGAAAGCTCAGAAATTTAAGGAATCAAGGTTTTTAGTTTTTGATCTACAATGTGGTAAAATTTTATCATTCTTTTTAGTGTGAACTTTATTTAGTTATAGCAAGGCTAGGTTTTGTGATGCTTGATCTTTTTTTGTTAGTTGTTTCGTAATGACACTTCGTTTAATTAATTCACTTGTCAAATCTACATTCGCCTTGAGCTGAAGATCATCCTTTCTATCATATCGTGGGAACTTAATGAAGATATGCTCGAAGAAATTATAGCGTACTGATATAATGTTCTTCGTCTTCAGTAAACCTTAGGAAACAAGGGCAAGATCGATCAGTAATGTTTGTTCGTGAATCTTTTCTTGAGTTTATTATTGAAGCCTTGTCTTACCAATTTATTTGTCTTACCTATTCAATTGTCTTTCCCTGGAGCTCGAGGATAGTGTTCAGAAAGACCTCTTACAGACAACTCTTGCACGAGTGTTCTTTTTCTTGTGATTTTAGTTGTTTTGTATTGGGAGATGTTTGCTCCTTTCACAGGGCGGCCTTATGAGGGCTACCCTACCGAAGAACAGAAATTCTTCTCCTTCGTGGTGCTACTCAAAAACTTTTTCTCACAAAGTTTCATTGTGATTGTCGCCTCAATTGAGTTGAGGCTTCGGATAAACTCTGAATTTCATCTTAATTTCATTGTATCATGAACAACAACAACTTTATCAATGACACATAGTGCATGGAAAATATATATAAATGCGTATTTTATTTACGTAGGAGTCGAGATTACACGTCCCAGAGATGTGAAGTAGCAAACGATGTGGTGTAACTTTTATTGTACGTGTTGTTGGAATTAAGCGTAGGAACTAGAACTAAAATTAAATATAGTGTCTCCTTTTTTCGCTACTCTAGTACAGCATAAGCAACTTTACGCTTAACCATGCAAACGAATATTACAGAGAAGAGTACAACAAAAATTAGCTGTTGTTTATTGACCAACGGAAGTGGAGTAGGGGCGTAGTCTTGATACCGAGTGAAATGTAGCGGTTTTCGTCTTTTCAGGCGGTCTTAGAACAACAAGCCAAAAACAAATCACAGAACAGTACAGCACAAACTAATCAGACATCTACATAAAGTTGTCTAGTTAGTTAGTACGTAGAGTTATCTACATAGAGCATACACAGCACAGAGTAGAGTGAAATAACCAACTTGACGGCATTGAGGTGGCTGTTGCTTCAGTACCTCGGAATGTTGTGGGGCATTCGCCGCGCTTGCCTCTTCCGGTTGCCCTAGTGCCTGCCAGCTGACATCAGGCTACGGCGGAAGCGGATCCGGCAACCAGTCATCTAGTCATGCTAGTGGCTTGCAGGACGAGCCCAGTGTTGGTGGTTAGTTCTGTTCGTCGGTAATATCCTTAAGGAAGAGTACAATTGTGTGTATAATATCGCAATTTTCCGTTGTGTAGCTCTTAGTCCATGTTCAATTGTATAACTTTGCTGTCAGAATTAATTGTTCTGCATCAGTGACTAGAAGTAGTACAAATTGTGGGTTGCATCGATTAGGAGATTTTTTTCGTTTAAAATAACGGAAAAATTCTTATCTTGTGTCTTTCTCAAATTTGTGTAGTATTAAATTAGACCTTTATCTTCAGGGTGTAATAGTGGTGCTGCGTGCCACTGTCTGATGAAAATAGCAGCTAGATTGTTTTTAGTACACCAACTTCTCGAAACTATCAAGAAAACTATTTCGCATAGCTAGTTGTACAAGGTGGGCAGCTCAGTTGTTCATGTATGTGGTTGTGCGACCACTAGACCCACCGTCCAAAATTACAGTGAACAAGTTAAGCAACAAGAAAAGGTCATATTGATCATTACAAGATCATGTACCCTGCTGCTTCAGAATAATAAATTCTTAAACCTGCTTCTTCTAATAACTTCTGTGAGCGACTTCCAGCTCGTAAATTTATTAGCTGTGCTGTAAGTTTTACTGCGCTATGACTCACTGGGTGAGCGAAACACGTGCAAGTCGCCCACTACGTGCTCGGCGTAGTCGAGTGCTGCTGGTCGTGTGTAGAGTGGAGAATGACTACAATTTACATGTTGGGTAGGGCATCCTCGAGTGAGCGTGTGTGTACGTCACCGAGTCATTTGTAGCTGAAAATTTTAGCAGGATTTCTGTTCTTGAAATATTCTGGGATAAATTAGAATAGCGCTATTTATCACTCTTGAAAACAATTGGTGCTTGTGATTGAGTGTCCATCAGGGTGCAGAGTATTGCTGCTATCGTTTTAGAACTGATGATGGTGTCTTACGAGCTGGAAGTAAGAATTATGCTCTTTCTTATAGTTCAACTGCTGCTGATAAAATTAGAAATGATATGTTTGTGTAACTGGCTTTCTTAATGTGGCTTGAGAATGTGGCGAAGCAGCTGTTCAAAGACCGCTGCATTTAAATGTGTTAGGAATGATTGGTCTTACTCTAATCTGATGTTATTTGTAAGTTGGTATCTTTTTCTGTTGCTGGCAAGCGCCACGAAAGAATGGGAAAACGGACGAGTTTTCCATAGCATTCGTATGGTCCACCGAAACATGAAAAATTTCGACAATTTTGACATGGCAATTTTGTACTGGAAATTGTATTTCTCCTTTCTACTCTATATTTGGATGACATATTTTCTCTGTCCTAAAGACATCGAGCTATGTTACTCGTGACAATTTGTAATTTAGTGTCATTTGACGAGCTTACAATAGAAAAATTATGCCAAAGGACTTGGAATCTTTTTTAGTTTGTGAACAAAAATCTTGCACCACATTCTGAGAACCATTTAGTGTACACAGTGGCCTCTTAAATGACAACGCCTTATTAGTTTGTATCTTACAATTATTTATACTCTTATCCTTTGTCTATTTTTGAGCACCACGTGCTCTCAGCTGCACCACATTCTCTCGGCTGCAATACTTGGTCTCAGTTGCAATGCGTGCTCTTAGTTGTAGCACGTGCTCTCAGCTGCACCACGTGCTCTGAGCTGCACCACGTGCTCTCAGCTACACCACGTGCTCTCATCAGCTACTGAGCGCGTGTCAGAAAGCTACGGCGTGTTCGGAAAGTTTATTTATTTGTTGTCTCGCTCGTCACCTCGAGCTCTAGCACTCAATTGTGGAGGCAGCACTCGTAACGCCTCCCTAGCTCTCCTCTGCTCCAGTAAATCAGAAAATTCTGGAGTTTCACTTGTCAGCTCGATCTGCTGTGTCACTCCGGCCTTTTCCCCTGGCAACTGCGTACGAATGAGTAAAAAGGCTTTAGAGTTTCATGTATAAAGCTAAGAAGCGTAATGTACATATAACTGCATGTGGAGGCCAAACATCATTCAGATAAATCTCGTTCCTGGACACTAATAACTTCATAATTTATGTGAATATTTTGTGTATTTAAGGCAATATAGGTAACATATTGTGGTCTTTTGCTTATTTATGCCCTGTTAATAATAAAAAGGATTCCTACACAGACAGCAAAATATATTTTTATACGAAGACTGTATTAACTATGTAGAAATGTACGGAAAAACTTATTGCTAGTTATTCTAACCCTTCTCACAGCCTACCTAGGATAATGACCAGAATAAAGCAAAATATTTCGACTTGGATTAAGTTGTCTCGTCTGTTCGGTCTAATTCAACCACTGTCTGGTTCTCTTTAATTACAAGCAAAACACTATTAAAGTACTACGGAGTTTGAATTATAAGGAACTGCCAGATCTTCATCAGTGCTATGTTATTGTCTAAAATTCTATAGGGCCTAGTTAGATAGTGTCATTCAATTATCAAAATAGAGGAATGCTATTCATCTCTAATAGTCTTATTGTTTGTTTTAAATACACATGCGTTGAATTAGCGTTTTCTACGTGAAATTCGTATCCATTTACTTTGTCGAGTCTACGTGACAGTTCTGCATGTTAACCCGTTCACGCCGCCTGTCCTCATTTGAGGACAGGTTATACAGGCCAAATTAGCTTAACGCCGAAGTTATTTCTCCACCGAACGAAACATTGCGTAAATTACCCCTTATATCTACACCTTTTTTATGCCTAACTTGGGAACGAAACATTTAAAATATAGGGCTAAAGTGAATGATTTCTAATGGACTTGACCTACTATGCATAGTATGTTGGCAGCTAATGGATTAAGAGTCACCGTGCCTGCCACCAGCAAATCCATGTGTTTAACCCTTTCGATACCGTAAATCAGGTTTAAGTTATTTTTGTCCTTTTTCCACTCGAATTGCTTCATTATAGGCTATATAAGATAGTAGTGGATCAAAATAAATATTTTTTCATAATTGTGAATTTTTTTGCATAATTGTGAATTTTTTTGCATAATTGTGAATTGTGAAATTTTTACCCACGTTTAGTTTCTACGGCTGCTAAATTGGAGCGGTACTTATATGTACCACCAGTATCGAAAGGGTTAAGATCTTGTCGTTCCGCATGGTTGTTTTACGAGTTATAGCAGTACAGGTGCTTGCTGTTGTCATTGAGACAGCATGTCTCCGTTGGAAGTGTTCAATGAAGAATTTATTATTTCTCAATATGAAATGAGTTGTTTGGTGTCAGCTCTGGTTTCTACGGTCCAACGGAGCACAGCATTCCTGAAATCATTTTTCGGCGCTTTGATGGTTGGCAGTCTTACCAACTTGTTAATTTTCATAGAAAGTCAAGACTGCTAATCGTGTAATTTTTCATATAATTTTATGATTGCCATCAATTTGATTTTGAAAAGAAACTTCCTAATCAATTTCATATTTGTCACTCGAGCGGTCAGGAGTGTGTTGTCAAATTTGAGTTCAGTTCTGTCGTGTTCCTGTGAAATTGAGCAAGTGACGAACGAAAATTGTCAGTGAGGGTGTAACGAATTGCAGAAATTGTTTGTTGGAAAAGGGTGAGCATATCTCTGCCTCTGTATTAGAAATGTAGGACCTACCGCACTACTTGCAATTAAGTTGAACATCAAAGCTTGATGCCAACGAGTAAATAAAGGGTGTTTATAAGAGTTGGAGTTACAGTCGAATGTATGGTTGCGTGATTCATACTTAGCTTACCCTACACAAGTTCGTTTTCTGGCTCCAAGCAAGCTCAGCTCACACAAGAGCGAGTTCCCAATTCCATGAAGAAGCACGAGAGATTAATGTTGACCGTGATGCAATAACTGTTAGTTTAGAAGCACAGAACATGTCTCTAGTCGGCGTGCGTTGTGTTGTACGTAACTGCTAGAAGATGAACGTGAGTTGTGGTTGGGAGCGGCTGCTGGCCAGCTCTATATGTCGACACGGAGGAGTGGCTTGCATGCATTGTGTTGTGCCCTAAAAGGCGACAAGACCGGGACTGTTGTCTGAGTAACCTTCCATACAACACAGATGTGCATACAACTCTGGTCGTGTGTGGCTTACGTCTCGTGCTCCACAGTCGAGTTCGTGAAGCGCAAGTTCTAAAATGAAATTAGTTGATCATTTTAAACCAGTGAATGGATTGTTTGTCTTTAGAATGTGAAAAGTATGGAATGAGTCTCATTAAATTTCTTACAGTATGAAATGGATAGAATGTACTCTAATAAACATGTATAGATGTAATAATCTGTTCTTTCCAAGTAAGGAGATTCTGTTGGGTACTGAGCATACGACTACAACATACTTAATAGTATGTTAACAATGCTAGTAGATTTGCATCACTTCTAGTACAATACTATACTAATATCCTACTTCTAAAAAAGAAAATAATGTTCGTCTCAGCTCAGTACCTAAGATAGTTTTTTTTATCAGAGATCGTTATTTTCAACAGATTGTGTTGATTTTATCGTTGTGAAGAGATTATTTTATTTGCCGTTGATAAAATTAGACAAGTAGATCAACAGGGTTGGCGTAAGTGAATGTGCTTTAAGGGCAATGTAAATACAAAGCGTGAAGAGAAAATGGAACTACAATTCAAGTTGATGTTTATTAAAAAAATTCAGTACAAGATAAATTATGGCTTAACAGGTTGACGTTAGCAGGTGTGGCTGAGAGGTAACTGATTGAAGTAAGATTGCACCTTATCATTTTTCAACAAGGTGACTGCATTGGTCTTGGTTTGATGATGATTTAGATTATAGAACGTTCGATTTAGGAGTTACAAAAAAGCTACCGTATATCGAAGAATGAAACGGGTAACTTTATATCCACCTGGTGGAAGAGGGCATCAGGTACAGCATCCGTGTGACGCATCCGTCAGTGCGCAACCCACCTACTTCGTCTTGCGTCATCTGTTCATCCCATACCTCACTGGCCGCTCAGCTTCTTTTAGTATCCAATTTAGCGCACGTCATCTGTTGAAACGGCGTGTTTGTGCGTGGAGCACGTAACGGGTAGTTGCCGTTATGCGTTCCAAGCTCCAACTTTGTTTCCCTCCTCTTGGAATCTCTAGTACACGACAGAAACGAAATGATCACAACCACAACGACCTCGTAAAATTTTGGTCACCCGCTAGCAAAGGTGCATACTGGCATGTATACATTTTTTTTTAAAGATCTATTTACATTTCATTTGAAATGTATGTATATGTAATTAATTTTAAAAATAATGGGCCTCTGCTATCGATGCGAACACAAATGGGCGTAACCACGGTCACCAATTTGTCACAGTGAAATGGGCACATTTAAAGTTTTGTGGTGCTCCTCGTATCTTCTTTCCTTGCTGAAACTAAGCTTGGTGGACCAGCCAGACGCTTTAACATATTCATTGCGGTTGCCTAGCCGGTGCAAATCTTTACTTTGTACATACAGTCACTAGAAAGCTTTAAAAAATTACAGAACATAATCTGAGTGACCCACCTGTGGGTCATACCGCAATGAATGTGTTAACCCGTAAATGCTAACATTTGATATACAGAATGAAAACATTTTGGGGAGAAAAAAACTCCCACCCCAGCAACTAAATTACACGTAATGTAAATTCATTCGGTTTGGGTACGTATCAATAATGGTACTTAGGTGCTTTACATGCGTTTTGAATGAATAACACAGTATCGATGTGGAGAAGTTCTGTTTATTATTTATGTTACATAGTGCATGTTGTTAAAATTCAAACAAGGGTAGGCTGCCTCTACCGAGAGTTACCGAATACTCTTGGAAAAACTTGTTCATTGTTCGTAAGGTACAAAAGTTGTTTCTAATGCTAGTTTTCGAAAAATTTACCTCTCATTTTCTATTTCTAATTTGATTTGAAACACGCTCTAACTAATGTTTTCAAAGACTATGTACTTTCACTCTATTCGAATTGTTTAGCGGCTTGTGCTTGTGCTGTCAAATCATTATTTCCGAGGGTTCGAACCTCCGCGCAGCTCTCGAAATATCTCTGCTTGTAACGCAGTGATCAGGTAGGCTGGGTGGCCGACTGACTGACAAACTATTTCTTCAAACTTCCAGATCATCGGACGTGTCCTTACAAGTCTCTACCTCACGTTACATGAATAACATGGACAGTTGCTGGAAGCATGACTTACTAGCCTTATGATGTATGCATTAAGAGTTAAAACATTGCATATGTCATGTACGTATATCTGATCAGAATAAAGTTTCTTTTTCTTATCTGATGCAGATATTCTGTCCCTTGCCTAGGTGTGTGGCAACACTTGGTGGCACGTGGATTGCCGATTGCTGCAGTGTGACTCTGGCTTGTGTAGTGGTGTGTTAGCATCATCCTTCGCAGATGCTCGTGTTTGCGCGCTATTTCTGTTTATTATCACAGCTGTTCGTTTATGTCGTGACCACAAACTATCACGTTTACCTTCGATGGTAAATATAAAAATGAATCATCATACTCTAAGTAATACTTATTCACCATGCTCGCATCTAATTTTAAAACGTACGAGTTCTTGGATATGACGTTTCCGCAATTCTCGTATTTGTTAACAATTGTGTTTAGTTGTGCGTGATTGAAGGGGTGACGATGATCAGCTTTCCCTCGTCGATCTGTGAGACCTCAAGATATCGTAGGCCGGAAGTCTTTACTTGTGATCTGCTGTGATCAGCCAGCGCTGAAATGCGTGTTGTAATGTGAAGTTCATGCCGTCAAATGTTGTTCTTTCCTAATTATCGTAATGTTTTTATGTGTTGTGCATGCCCAATATTTTAAAACATGCGTGATGTCTGTCAACTTCTTATTTTTTGCACAGTCGATGCTTATCAATCACCAGCTTGGTCGACTATCACCAGCTTGGTCGACTGGTGAGCGAATCTGCTTGCGAGCGGAAAGACCCGGGTTCGAATCCCGCTGCCGACATGGTGGACGCGGCTAGAAATACGGCATGGGACTTGGGTAAAACAACCGAATAATTATCGAAGTAATTATCCGACCCAAGATTGGGCCAGAAGGTTCGTTCCTATAGCCTCATTCTATTCTATTCTTGTCGCCCATTTCTTTCAAAGCGCTTCACCGTGTTGATTTTGTTTTGTCACTTCGTTTGTGACAACGTTATTCACAAATGCGCTATGTTTTACCTCCCATTACAGTTTTTAAATAACATGATGAATGTCTCGCAGCGGAGCAGACTGGAGATGACGATAGGACTTGGAAAGCAGGATGATGTAATGCAACCCCTCATAGCGTGGCAGACTCGAGATGACGATAGGACTTGGAAGGCAGGATGATGTAATGCAACCCCTCATAGCGTGGCAGACTCGAGATGACGATAGGACTTGGAAGGCAGGATGATGTAATGCAACCCCTCATAGCGTGGCAGACTGGAGATGGCGGTAGGACTTGAAAGGATAGGCAAGATTCATGAGGCTCTATCGACGCGACATGTGATGCTCAATGCCGTCCCCACCAATTCATCTAAGAATCAGCAATATTTTGCGGTGTTCCATTTTTATCATTATGTATGCGTTATGTTTCCATTTTCTAGTGCCACCGACCTTATTGAGTTTCTTTGGAACAGAATCTGGCCACTGAAATTGAAAAAAAAATCGTTTCGGGAAGTTTCTTTTCATTGTGAATACTCTTCGAATGGATACTGGGCTTAGATTTTATAGACGTTGATACATTATACCAATTCAGAGCAATATATAATTTTCTTCTAAAGTTCTGCTTGTATTTTTCGTCAGAATAGATGTCTATATCATTTCCTCGATATTACTAACTCTTTCAGTGCAATTCATTATTTCTGCAGCGTTCTTCAGTGTTGATGGTGCACTTAATTTTTATACATATGCTGGTGTATGATTTAATGAAGCCAATGAGTTTTACTTTTTCATGATTCATGAAGGAGCTTCTGACACCTTGTATCTTTAATCCTAATTCCAACCGACCCATGAGGACTCGAAAATGTTTTTGTGGCCCATCAAAGGAGAATGCTATGCAGTACTGAAGCGTTCAAATTTATTATTTCTGTGGTGCATTAGTTGTTCTAAAGAGCCTTATCGAGACAGTAATACAAAAAGAGCAAGTTTAGGCTCGTGCAGGTGGAGGAAAGAAAGTTGAGGTTGCTTCAGTCATTTGCTACTTGGCCGGGACAACGCTGAAGTAAAAGTTAGAGGAAGATGGATGAGAAGCGTGCGAGTGGATGGCGGAACCAGTTTCACAGTAGCTTCTATTGTTGAGCGGCGAACAGCCGCCAGTTCTCATGGAGGTCCATTATTAGTTTATAGGAGTTTAATATACTAAAATGGATGTGTTTGTATTGACCCATTTAAGAGTACTGCAAAGGGAAAGAATCCCATGATTCAAAACCTCATTGGGTGGCTTCAATGAAATTACTAGCAGGTTATTTCTTCAGAATGGAAGCGAGCCGTGGCCTGGGAGCCTCTAGTAAATAGAATAGAATAAGGCAATAGAAACGAGCCGTTTGAGTATTAGTACTGCTCGCTCTCAATAGTGTCATGTGAGCCACTACGACTCTCATTCGTGATGAGTTATCCGAGTGTGTCGTTGAACTGCTAAGCAATGAACATCAGAGTGCTTCTTTGGCTGACGTGATCATCTAAAACTGCTAACATCTGAGTGAGTCACTAACATTCTTGCAGTTGCTATGGGTGCGAATTCTGATAGCAACTGCAAGAATGTTTAACTTGAACTCGACAGTATACATTATATACTACAGAGTTTGAAGCGTTAGTATATTACTCAGGGCATTTTTTGCTGTATTTGTTACGCACGAGATGCATTCAATAGCATGAGGCTCCTTTACTGCTGCGTATAAGTTTGTTCCTATTGAGACGAGTATAGTCATTGCGTTTGTGTTATGGATAATAGTTTACTTTGGTTCTCAAATATTCAGAGATAGAAATGTATTGTTTATTCTTATTTTGCTACTAATGTCGTCTTCAACTGGTTTTTCAGAATATCAAGGTGGTTCCGCGATTGCTCTCTATAGGGAGGTAGCAAGTGGTGCTTAATGCATTCTAAATTAAACAACAGAGAGGGAAGAAAATATAGGATTTTCAGACAATACTGTTTTGATTCGTGTGGGATTGTAACATTCTGAAATATTTAAATTATTTTAGCATGAAGGTTATTTCTCCGAGTTTAATACGTAAGAGTTCATTTTTTTAGAAAGATCTTTTCTCCATTGCAGTTATGTTTTGCGTGAATTTTAATGATCGTAGAAATTGAATATATAAATTTCTCAAGTTAAGTGTAATTAAAGGGTAAATTGAACCTCTAAAATATTCTTTAGTTCATGTTCATTTTCGTGTGAGATCAACCTTATCGCTACCAAATTAATTACTTTGTAGCCAACCCTTGGAACAATATTTTTAACACATTCATTGCGGTTGCCTAGCCGGTGCAAATCTTTACTTTCTACATACAGTCACTAGAAAGCTTTGAAAAAATTACAGAACCTAACCTGAGTGACCCACCGGTGGGTCACATCGCACTTAACGTGTTAACTAAGATTCGAGGAATATTAATATTTTGCCTTACACACAATTTCCCTAAAAACAATAACAAAGAAAACCACTTGCGACCTTGAAATTTTATTGACTGGAATTTACGGAAAAAACAGTAACAAACATTAAAACCATTACGGAGTTGAAAATTACCTTTGTGGTCGAAACGTTCATTTTTCGAGAGTCTTTGTACAGTTTTTTGTATATTCGAGTCATTAAAATGTTAAAGTTGTAAGTGGCTTTCTTTGCTCTTCTGTTTTTAGTAAATATGAAAAGTTTTACTTGTATTCTGACATGAATAAGAGTTACGACAAGTGTTGAGATAGTGTTGCCTATCTCAACATTTCATCTTATTGAGTGACAGTTCTGTAGTAGCGGAGACTGTAACTCTCATTGGACTTCCGGACGAGATATGTGTGAACACTTATCAGCCTGATAACCAGAACCAGATTCCCTGGCGTTGCCTTTGTGTGTGACGTTAGCTCTCTACTGTCACGTGCTCCTAACACTCTCCTCCTGCTCAATTACTAAACGCTATTTCTTTTAATAAAATTTCTGTGTCACGTGCGTTCTGCTGCTGCAGTGTAACAGCTTTGCTTATGTCAGCGTAAACGGTATTTCAGCAAAATATACTTTCTACAGTAGGAACAACTTTATAAAGAGTTGAAGGACTATATTTCACTCAATTCCCGTTGATTGATTCTAATCCGACGCTTGTACTTTGTATGTGCATAAATTGAGCTGACGTTTGTATTACTGCGTCTTTTGAAAAAGTATTTAACAAGTTTTGTGAATTTGTAACCACGAAGTCGTCATGCCGGGTCGATATACGCCTTCTGTTCCATGCATAGCCGGTTAAAAAAACAATTTCTTTATTTCGTATTACTTGTGTATGATTTTCGTGTACCAGTTACTCTAGTACAGCAAATTGAGGTTAAATTGAAATATAAATATTAGTATGCCAATGTTATAGGAAATATGCTTCCAAGCTATTTGGACCTTGCAGTTAGTGCCGTAATGCTATGCTCTGTTTTCAAATCGGCCGTATTTGCGGTTTTTCCGTCGTGTTCTTGGGCTTCATCGTAAACTTTAGCCATAGTAGTTTTTATCATCGATAGTATAACGTAGCTTTGAATGTCCTGAGAGTGCCTCTTCATTACGTACCGTTTTGCTCATTTCAGGAAGGAAGAACAATTTCTTTCCAGCTACCACGCTGTCTCTATGCGCGTTTTTTAGTCTCTTGTAATATGATCACTACATGTTATTTGGGAAGTCCCTATACACTTGTCTTACAGCGTTTAATTCGTATTATTTTAAAATCCCAATAAAGAGCAAAGCCTACACTGATGCTCTGAGGAATCAACTTTTATTTCCATTTATAATTATCTCCTGTAATCTAAATTAAAACATAGGTTTCCTGAAATATATACGTACACGGGGCTTTCTAATACCCTGCAGTTACTTTCTTCTTCACGTAGACTTCCTTTGTTTGCTACCCTGGCGTTGTGTCGTTCCACACTGCTCTTCTACTTCCCACACACTGCTCTTCCACTTCCCACATACTGCTCTTCCACTTCCCCCACACACTGCTCTTCCACTTCCCCCACACACTGCTCTTCCACTTCCCCCACACACTGCTCTTCCACTTCCCCCACACACTGCTCTNTGGTGTTGCAGGAGGGCAGCGTGATGGTGTTGTGTTGCAGGAGGGCAGTGTGATGATAGTGGTGTTGCAGGAGGGCAGCGTGATGGTGTTGTGTTGCAGGAGGGCAGTGTGATGATAGTGGTGTTGCAGGAGCTTCGCTTGGTTGAGTTGCTAGTGTGGGAACAGAAATGGTGTGTGTGTAGAGGAGATTGTATCAAAGATTTATAGCTTATGTCCTACAACTATGTGTATTGTAACCAATGATTTGTATCAAAAAGCTTGGAGGTACGAAGAGAAGTGATAAGGTTAGCGTTGGTGAGTGAAGGAAAGAAGCATGGAAGAGTTAATTGCATTTCTTGCCTGATAAAAATAATAAGTTAGCTAATTTGATACAGTTCGAATATCAACAACAGAAGGTAGTTGAAAATTCATGTTGTCATGCCAGGCCAATGAGAAGGCAGATGATGTGATTGACTTGTTAGCCCTGATTAAGCCATCCTGTTAAGAATAGAATGAGGCTATAGGAACGAACCTTCTGGCCCATTCTTGGGTCGAATAATTACTTCGATAATTATTCGGTTGTTTACCCAAGTCCCATGCCGTATTTCTAGCCGCGTCAACCATGTCGGTACCGCGATGTTAGAAGGGAAATATGTCAAGGTGCAATATTCTACTGGCACTTCCTTGTCCTGCAGTTCTGGTGAGAAGCACCTAGACAGCCTTCTTGCTGTATGTACTAAGCATGAATCGTTTATTTCTTTAATCCTTTGTTCAAAAGCCCCTGGTCACCTAAAGTTTGCTATCGCAGTTTCAAGTGTTTTTTTATATTTTTTAGCTTCAGGAGAAATTATATCAGTGGTATTTGAACTCATAGAGGATATCCTTCAGGTTGTGTCGCTCTGGTTATCTCCTTAAAAAAGCAATGTAAAAAGTGTGTACAAGTTGTGTACGTTGAGTTTTTATTGTGTTCAGGTCCGAGCAAAACATCCCCGCCTGTGCCAGCACCTACCAGCAACGGTGGCCCTCCTCCCAGCTCTGGTGGACCGCCCATGTATGGGAGACCTCATCCTCCTCATTCTCCTGCTGGACCCCCAATGCAGGGTCCCCCTGGAGGTCCCCCACACATGCCTCCCCACCAAGGCCCTCCTCCCCCTGCTCCTCCTCATCACGGAGGGCCTCCCCATATGTCGGGTCCTCCGCCTCACCACCTCGGTGGACCCCAAGGGATGCAGGGGCCCCCAGGAGGACCCCCACCGTTTGGGGGAGGTGGGGGTGACTTTGACTTACGAGGCCCTCCACCCCGAGGCTCAGATCAAGACATGAGGATGGGGCAACCGCCACGTGGCCCACCAATGGACTTTCCTCCTCAGCACCATGGCGACTTCGACAACAGGTTGCTGTTTTTCCAAGCTTGCTTTGTTTATGTTTCATTAGAATAAGATAGAATATGGCAACAGGGACGAGGCGTGTGGTACATTCTTGGGCTGCTAACCAAGTCCCATGCTTACTAGCGTAAAGGCCTTAATCACGCACATGCTTCACTATTTTGTAAGAACTTCTCTAGTTTTTACGTGTACACAGCCTGAGTTGAAGGAAGCCGACTCGTTTTTGTGTTCCATCAGTTACTTAGGAATAATTGACAGTTTCTGCTATAGTAACAAGAGTATTGGAATTAAAATTAAGATTTTAGGTTGAATCATCATTTATTGATTTGAAATTTCTATTTATTGGATTTAAAAATAACAGTTTTTAGCTGAAACCTTGCATTTATAAGCCTAAATTAGCTTATATGAGATCAAATCAACTGATGTATATAAAAATTAAGTAATTTAATTGAAACTAACAGCTGATTTGTTGCAGGAAGATTAAAAGTTCAAAACTTGTGATGTTAGAGCTATAAAATTTGCAGTTTAAAACTGAAGACATGAGAGGGTTTACTGATGACAGCTGCTGTGCAGATTTGGACGTGACGGCCGTGGTGGAGACATGGACCAGAGGGAGCCTCGATTCAGGGACCAACCTCCCCCCTTCCCCCCTCGTGATTCCAGGGACTCATCCAGGTAACCTAACCTTGCCAGGGACTCATCCAGGTAACCTAACCTTGCCAGGGACTCATCCAGGTAACCTAACCTTGCCAGGGACTCATCCAGGTAACCTAACCTTGCCAGGGACTCATCCAGGTAACGTAA
>VCRD01003997.1:7105-20834 GCA_006783055.1 Trinorchestia longiramus
GTTGACGCGTGATGGCGGCATGAATGGGATTTTCCTTTCATCGATTGTGATCATGGATGAGATAGGGATACTGTTTTTAAATCCTGAAACTACGAACCAGTCAGCTCATTAGAAACACAGATGCAGACGTCATACGTGATTTTAAGTATCAAAAACAGTCCTCACTCTCGCAGCTGCCGTTAGGGTTTTGCATGTGTGTCGTACAGTGCTGCCATCTCTGTCATCCATTCACAGTGTGGGCATGCGTATTTAAAATCAAACAGCATGATTCTATTTTCTTCCAGTTCTGAGAAAAACATCGGAGATGTTTCAGCTTGAATGCACATCATATCGTTCATCAAACTGTTGGTAATCACACTAGCAAAAAAGGAGAGATTCTTGGAATAATCTTCCCTACTTATTAGACTGACGATGAATCTTCAGACACTTTCAAACCCAACAGCGCAAGCTGGCAGCTCTTGATATAATCGTTCAATTCGTAGATTCATATACATATTTCTCTTGCCAAAATCGAGGACGGCAGTAACAGTTTACCGAAAAAGAATCTATTTTGGACATGAGCCCAATTTCAACACAAATGTTTTGTAAAAAAAATAACGTTTCTTCTGAACATGTATTAACGAATTATTAATAATTAGTTCAGGACTCAGTGCCATGTTATACGTAATATACCTTCCTTTTTTCAACCCAAAGATATTTGAAAAAAGGAAGTTATGTTGCTGCACCCTGTACAACAAAGGAAGTCAATTAAAACGTGGACTCCTGACAGAAAAAGCTTTTGGTTTAGGGATTGTAAAATTGATAACTTGTCTTATTTGCCAGAAAAAAATCAACAACAAACACTATAGATTCGAAGTGAACAAAAAACCACGTGAACGAATTGACTAAGAAGCGAAAGTTTCGACTGCACGTGGAAGATTTGATTGAAGCAAAAATGAACATATGCAAACATATGCAATTTCCTACATACGTAGTATGGCTACTTGGGTCTGCAGATGCAGAAATGATTGAATTGTTTTTTTCTGAATCGAATATTCTTATTGTTTAGGTGAACTATAGGCGTCCAGCACAGACTCTCCGCACATTTATTTCGCAATAAGAAGAGATCTTCAAAAGATTTTCTACTCATCGCTCAACAGCGGCTGCATAAAAGTGAGTGGCCAACATTAAGACTGTTATTATAGCTGTCAGTTATCTTGCGCCGTCTCCCAAAATTTACGAGAATAATCGACCTCCAGCAAATGGACGACGTGCAACTATTACTGCACCTGCACCGTAGCTGAGTGCATCATTAAGCGACAATAAATCTTTCTCACAGAATTTTCAAGGTTAATATTGGAGTAAACGCTAGCCCTTTTATACAACTGAACAAGTACATTTTATTGTGTACGAACTCGTGCGCTATCGCGTAGGATGATAGCATTGATGACAGTACAAATGAGCTTTAGGGTCGATGTATAGCATTTATACTACATCATACAAAACTTTCGGAGAAATAAAGCTGGATGGTCTGTGAAGTATTAGATACTTACTGAGTACATAGGCGAACCAATAATTAATCACGCTGTATAAATAATTTTCTGCGTGTGCACTACCGCACAAAAATTGTCCAATTTGACTAACGTGTAAAAAGAATATTTTCAATTAACGTATTCAGTTAACATGTCAAGTTTTCAAATTTATGTTTTAGTCCGCATGGTCTTCTCAATGATATATCAACGAAAACCTCAATACTATTTTTTTCGATGATTGCTTTTTATTATGAATTCTGTATGTGTGACGTGATAAAAGACTTATAAGAAGGCTCAAGTACCAGTATAAAGCTCTCATTAGAGACATCCTCCCCTGCAGTTCACCGAACGCTAGATAACTTCTGAATATTGACGTCGATTTCTCTTGATAGTTGATTACCAAGGAACAGTATTGACAAAGTGAACACCGAATTTATGTGTTCGATAATATCATACAAATCGGTTTGAAAGCACTTCGCAAAATGTTACCTGTTAGTATGAATTCATAACATTTATGGTATTATCTTCAATAACGCCAAAGTACGATAATAATTTCTTATAGATTCCCGACATAACCGTGTAGATCAAAACGTGCACAATATTCAGTGCGTTTCGAAACATATTCAGAACGATTGTTGAGCAAATATGCATTTACGTCATCAAGAAAATAATTATTTTACATTTGAATCATCAAACTTTTTCTTAACTTAAAACGTTGTTTCATACGATGCAAAAAGATAAGCGTGACTCAAAACCAGATTTATTTGAAAATGATATCTCCTGCTAAGAAATTTCGAAGTACCAGTACAACTGAAAAGAGAAGTACTCCTTCAACGACATTCGTTCTCGCTCTGTCACACAAGTCTGTCATTGGAGTCACTTCAGAAAGTTCGAAAGCAACTTTTTCATGTAAGCTCACGAGGAGGTTCTATGTTGATGCAGTGCCTCTGTTGTGCGTCAGTACGTTGGTAAATATTGACGTCATTGGTGCAATACCTCTCACTCTGAGCATCAATATCTTATTCAATATCACTGGTGCAATCTAATAAGCAGTTACTGCCACTTTGGGCATAACTTTTTTTAATATCTCTATAATTCCAGTCACATGTACCATAGGATTTTGTTTAAAGTTTAGAGTAGTCATAAATCTATTTCCGAAGGTGTACAATTTGAAAATTGAAAATCGGTCATCGATTCATAACGGTAGTAATTCTAAACCAAAAAATTTGCCGTGAATTCAAAAGGAGATCCAACTAGGGCAAATTTTTAACCTTCTATTTATTTATTACTCTCTATGTAAAACTAGCAACTACCACAGAACAAATTTAAATGAAGGATAATTTCAGTGTTTCCAAATGCTCCTAAAATTCAATGGGAAAACATTTCTTAGGTTAGTTTACCCTGTAAAATCTCAAACGACCGATCCGTGCCTGTATATGATGTAATTTTCTTCATCTTAAAATCCAAATCCATACACCTTAAAAAAATTCTGATTCTGTTCCACAGTAAGAAAACAAAGTCATTACTCCAAATTACGCTATTGCTACGCTATTTTTACGCTATCATTGCACCATTATTACGCTATGTCTGTGCTATTAAAAGCTGTTGCTGCGCTCATTTATTATGCATTGATAACTGCTAACGAATTTGAGCCTAAAATAATTTGATGTTTTTATTTTTGGGCTGTAATCTCGACAGCTGTTACTTTAACAGATTTCTCGATGCTGAATTTATGTCAAATTCATTTAAAAAAATACTTAATGCATCTTTTTATTATTTATTGATTATGAATCGTATCTCATACTTTAATTGAGAGGTGGGGAATCAGTCACAAATATTCATAGATTAATTATTTTTCAAATGTTCAGGAACATATTCACTTGCAATTGTTTAATTGTTCAATTACATAAGCATTACAACCCAAAGGCTCTTATGAATTATTTGAATTTACAGTGTTGTATTAATAATTGTCGTTTAATAATTAAATGTAAGATGTTAACTTTATTAAAGTTTTTTCAACATGTGCTATCCTGATAAAAAAAAGTTTTATGCGTGCAAGGTAACCGAAAGAGAAGCTGCATGAACTTTTCTGTTTGTGTGCAATGAAAAAACGATATTCTACCTTAACTTCACGCTCATATTTTTTGCTGATATGTAAAGGTACAAAATTTGTTAAATAGAAATAAGAGTGTTTGCTTAAAGAATCACAAATAGTTACGAGCATTTTATAACAAATGTTTGCCTACAGATTTGGTGTCATTTTCAACGACATTTGCAGAAAAATGTTGTAACTTGATGTAATCAGTTTTCGAATTTTTAAGCGAAAGTTAATCAAAACTCATGAATGGGTGGATTACTCACAATGCAATGAAATATGAAAAGCATGAAGTCTAAAATATGATACCAAACTATTTCAGATAATAATTGCTTCTCATCTGTCTATGCCATTTTAATTTCTTGCACAACCTTCATTTGGTTGAAAATGGGCAAGTCAGCGTACATTTACTAACGGAAATAAACAACTTACTTAAAACTTTGCTCGTACACAATCAAGCAAGCACTTTGTATGCATAAATGTTAATAAAATACTCCTAAAGTAATCACGATCATGCTCGTACGTATGAATGTAGAATCAAAGTGAAAATAATCAGTTTGTTCGGAATTGAAAGATAGTTCTCCAATCCCTCGGTAATTACTTTCATTTTAACCTCATACGTTGGGGGTTTATTGTATTGCTACGAGCATCACAAAATCTTTGATGGACAATTCATCATCTAATTTGCTCTGCTAATGATTTTCTAGTCCCCCTCTTCGTACATGAATGTGCATGATGATTCATTATCGACCTGCAGTCGAGTTACGAACACTACTATGACAGTATTTTTGTTTAATAATTTTTCAATCATTTGAAACCAGACAAAAAAACAGCAGCAATATGGCGTGGGCAGATTAAACTTAGTAGAAATGATAATTATCACATTTTTAATATTATTTTTTCAACAGATGCGTACGGTTCATACATCAATGAATTCAGTGCTGAGTATAATCCTAACATCTTCAAAATAAAATTTGCCATTCTCAAAGCTGACATTAAGCTGGAGGGTAGACAGTTCTTCGTGGAAATGAAGTACAAGAAAAAAAGTTAACCTCTGGTGAAAACATGGCTCAAATAATTTATTGAGAGTATTCAGAATAATTCATTTGAGTTTCTAGCTGTAGCTGCATCAGTTCTTAAGGAAACAACACGCGTTCTTTGAAGCAAGATCCTGTACCAGAGGCCAGGACTAAACTTATGACATTATTCAGGAGACGAGCGTAATTAAATTATGCATCTTTTTTTAATTCAGAGGCAGAGAATTAGCATCATTCGCATAGTGAAAACGTGAATTCTTTTTTCATGAAAAGCAAAGAGCTCAGTGGATTGTGTCAAAACTACATCAGCTCTCGTAGACTTTTCTTCGCTCGTTTTTATGGATTGGAGAGACCCTTCGTCCACAATTGCCTCTTTTATAATAACTACAAGTGGACCTTTGAATTTTCTTTTTACTTTCATCAACTGACGACAAATGCAAAATAGTATTGGTCAATTCAATTTTTTACGAACAAACAAGTATTTCAATGTAACTCATGAGTTGAAAATTATATGTTATTCATTTTTCCAGTTGAAAAACAACTTCTTGGCTTCAGAGGTTTTGTTCAGAGATTAAATTTATGGTCAAAAGGAGCAGCTTCTTTGGTATTTGTTTTAACAAAAGAAACAATTCTAGACATTACAAAAGGTAACTTTCTTCATAAAAGAACTGTTAGTTTATAGCAGAGCACGTGTAGAAAATCGTTTAGTCTAATTTGTTTAGTCATGAACAAGTCAATGAAATGAAATTTTGAGTTTACTTTGAAAATGAACGTCCAAACGACGCTCAAATTTAACGTAAATTTCTTAATGGAGAATAGATTTTTTATAGTTATACACTCTAAGTAATAAAATATTTATTACCTAGAAATGATCATTGATACTCAAGAATATTTACCGGTAATTAAAAATGAACAAAAAATTTATTGGTCCATTTTTTTACAGTTTACTAATCAGCAGTTTTCTCTTGTAAAAGACCGACATGAGTACAAGTCTATTTTGGGTTTAATATTTCAGCAAGATTCAGGAAATAATCATCATGCACTTCTCTCTTCTCGGCTATTGACTGCGTAGATTTTCATGATAGCAATTGGGAGATCATGTTCAAAATCAGCTCTCTAATCTGTTCTATTCCTTATTCTGACTAGCAATATTTCATATCATGAATATGAACTCAGGAAACTCTCAGTCGTTCATCTGAACGGAAATCGTGCTCGGGTAAACAAAGCTTGATCCCATTGTAGTTCTTTATGCACATAGCCTTATCCATGTCACGCAAATCACATGAAAATAAGCGTTCAATTTTGTTACACTTATCTAATATTTCACGGATTTTGAATTGATGGTTTGTCAGATGATCTCGGTAACATACAGTAGGCTACTGTGGTCTCAATCAGTGAAAATCAACTAAGCCGACTGACCTACAGTCTGCCGACCGTATCTTCCTGTTCTCGTTCCATCATATCTGCAATCGCGAACGATTTGGTAACAGTTTCTCGACAGTATGTCCCACAATGACTTTCCGACAACAGCTAAAACTCAACGCTACTCATTGGTATTCTTATTCCTGGTCCTTCTTCATTTGCTTGTTCTTCGGACGAACGCCACGCAGATTTTTCAAATTGCCATACTGGTACTTGTTAAAATCAGCTCCAATTAAAATCAGCTCCAAAGACTGGAGGTAATAACTTTTGTTACGTGACGCTTGAAAACCTTCTACAGGTTTACGTTACCAATGTTTATAAGATGTTTCAAAAACAAACCTTTCATATAAGGGTAATGTCCTTATACCACTCAACTTTTTGATCGCTAGCTTTGTTGGTGGTACAGATTAACCAAACTAGCAACCCACATAGGTCATAATTTGTTACCAAGACTTGACTTCAACCAAAATTTTTCCCGTGAGGTAGTGCGCGTCAAAGTACACATGAAGTTCAAACAAGCGTGTCGCTGTTGTACATTCGGGCAGTTTAGTGCGCTGCTGCGTCAACACAATCATCAGTTCAGGCTTGTTAAGCCCCATGACGTCATCTCCAACTAACCTAACCTGTCAATTACCCTCAACACATTAGACTCCGATGAATAGTGTCTCATCTCGAAGGGTGGACTTGGGATTTTGTACCGTTGAGTTACCACAGTTTACCCCCAAAATGTGACATCTCATTAGTCTTTTAGTTTCCTCTGAGGACAACTATTTTCATTCAAAACAGCTGATTTGAAACGTTCATTACTCGAATCAAAATTTCAGAATTAAAACTGGATGCAATATGTACAAGGTTTTTACTTAATTTAGTTAACTAATTATTATTTAGTTCATCTCATGGGATTAAGAGCTATTCATATACCTAATTTATTTTCTAACGTTGTTGGATAGAAGCGGAAAATTTATAGATATGTATGTATATAATTCATATACATATTATATTTTATGTTACATTATGTACAGCATGCAAACATATAATCTAATATATTCATATATACATACATGCAGCTATATATATATATATATATATATATATATATATATATATATATATATATATATATATATATATATATATATATATATATATATATATAGCTACAAATTACAAGGAAATTCACTTTGCTCAAAAGAAAAGGCTGTTCAATAATCACGAGGGAAACTGCTCGTCCTCATCCAATATTGTTTCACTGAAATCCAACCAATGAATTCAACATTGCTATCAACTTATATTTCTTTGCAAGGAAAAATGTGAGAAGCTGCAAAGATCTCCATTAACAACCCCATTAGCAGTTTCAATTTTTTTTGGATTTAGGTTGTATTTGAGGTTCATCAGCTTCAGTTTGTTATCACTTGCATTTCTAAATACCGTTTAGTATATCATGCTCCTTATATTGCAAAGTTTATACTTCAATTACTGAAATTCCTTTTTTACTATGATTTTTATTATATCTGCAACTTTTACTTTGAATATTTTCATAAATACTATTTATCAGTATTTTTAGGACTGAACTACAGTTCGATTCAAGAATTGCAGTAAAACCCAGCAATAGAGTCAACTCAAGGGATGTCACAATTAATGGTACAAAAATAACTTCAGTTTAGCCAGCTCAGTCTTTTTTAACTTGTACAAAATGTGAACGTAAACGAGCGTATGCACGTCGAACAGAAGAAAAAATACTGTAAAAGTATGTCAGCCTTCCACACAAGACTGAGAGGGGAAGGTTGAATGGGTAGGCCTTACTTTTTATTGCTTGTCGCATTGTCAATAGCCAGTTTAACAATCGTGTTGCCGAAATCATTAAATTTTACTTGCTAAGTTTTCAACTCTCCTAAATGGTTTCTGTCATTGGCAATGCTGATACAATAGCATGGAAACAAGAGGTTATTTTAAGATCCCTTGTTGCACGAACATGTGAAACCATAAAAAATATTCGCCTACATGAGCTCTCAAAAGGCAAAGGCTGCAGCTTGAAAAAGATTCATATTCACATGTACTCGCATTTCCTAACTTCATTGACTAACTGAATTTTTGTGTCTGCAAAATAGCGGAGTTTTCACTGTTCTTTCTTGTGTTATTGAATTTAAGCATGAAATAAAGTTGCCACTGGCTACTTATGAGAAAGTGAGAGTCCTGAAATATATATTTACACTAAATCGGGAAAAAGTAGAAACACCGTCACAATAGGAGAATTACCAAACAGCGACAATGTATTCAAAGAGTTAGAACGGTGATGAAAACACCACTTACATATTAATAGTTAAGTTCCTGAAAAACATAGTTCAATTAAACAGTAATTTTCACTCAACTACGTCACAGAAAGTAGGAGAGTGTTATTGTCACTCATTAACTAAGTATGAATTGCTTCGACAATCTAACAACTAATTTCAAAAATAACTCAAACCCGACAAGCGCTAATGAGAATTATATGACACCAGTTATCTTGTCATTATTACCGTCACTGTTGTTACAAGTATTTCTTTGGCCCTTTCATTTCTGGTCCAAAAGAGTTTTCAGGCAGACGATAACATTTAAACCAAACAAAACGGCCATATACGAATGATAAAAGCCCTCAGGATGCCCTAGGCATTAAATTATTTTCCTGTAAAATTTACAGAATCTAGGAGTAGATGCTCGAAGATTTAGTCAGTTGGCTCTGTGAACAGATTCCAAAATTATCTTGACCAATACTGATACTAAAAATAACACCAACATAAATCGTTCTTAAACCCTTTGGAATACTGATGTATTGTACATTCGGAACTACAGAGAGACAGAGAGGAAAAATAATAAGTGAGGTCTCTGTATATTATAGAACCCTCACGAACGCAACCGTTGAAATATTCAAGTTACAACTAGCACCAGAATCACGAACTCGAGCTCGTTTTAGCTGTAGAGTTTGCAACACTGATCTCTACTTGCAACTTACCTTAGCGTCGTTAGTGCTGAACAAGCAAAGCTATTCATGGTCTTATTGACAATGACGTCCTCTCACATTACATTCATTAATCTTTTTTAGCAAGTTCGTTATTGTTGGATTAATACTTGTGTTGTCACCTCACTTTACAGTACTCTGAGGCTTTTCACTTTCATTTACAACTATTTTCTTCTTTTTTCCTTATTATTATTATTATTTAACTGTTATTATTATCGTTGGTGATACCAATAAGAACGTTCATATTGTTGTAATACAAGGAAAGTGTCAAAAACATCATTGGAGTTAGGAATTTAACTTGTTAGTGGGTAAACGCGTCTTGAAATTTTATTCCTTTATCATCACACCATTTCTAAAGAGCAGAGCTTTCATATGAAACTTAATTAAAATTTGTATTTCAGTCAAAAGTAAAGTTATAATTCAAAACCAATTGGAATGTTTAACTCATTTTATTTAAAACTGGCACTTAAGACCATTTGATTATGGAAGGCTCAAGTATGGATGCATAATGTTAACTTATATATGTCAAAATCTGTCTTTGTGTCATTATTAACGATAACCCTGATAGGGACTCAAAAGTAGAAAAAAATAACTTATTTGATGTTGCAGATTGAAGGAAAGACTATGATTGTTGGATCCAGTGCCTGCAAAAAGACAGCTATCTTGTGTGCTGGGACCGTGAGTATACTTGTGAGTATTTGAGAGTATTTGTGAGTATACTCGTGAGTATCCGTGAGTATACTCGTGAGTATCCGTGAGTATACTCACGAGTTCGGAGCGCGTACCAGTTGCTTGTCCTCCTTCCCTCCTGTCTAACTACTAATCTGCTGCCTGTGTGTGATTGCTGTCTGACGGCATAGGTCGAACTCTGAGTGAGCTACTCAGTTCGTTCCCATTGTCACATTACAGTCTTATATGATCATAATAAATTATAGTAACGCATAAAACATTTATGTACATTCTAAAGGATAGACATAGGCTTTAAGTCAAACAATAAAAATTAACTGCACCTAATGATCGAACGGAAGAACCAAAGGTTTGATGAAAAAAAACGTTTCACTGTGGAATGTCAGCTGCAGGAATCTTTAATTCTTCATGGGAATTTCAGGGTCAGCAAAAACTGTCCAGCAAAGCCCCAACTAATGAGAGAATTCTTGTGGCTCAATCACAGTCCAGATTTCTGGTGCTCAGGGATAAGCGGATTCTTAAAGTTCTGGAAAGAATTTTGCTAGAGCCCGGTAAAAGAAAGATCCATCTGATGAATTTAAGAACCCTTCGCTAAAGTCTGAGGGTTTGTCAAGTTTTATGGCATTGTGAATGGAATAGAAAGCAAGTACGTTTATCTCCTCATTTGAGAGAAAATGAGAGGAGAAATGGAAAAACCTGTCTTGAAAATGCAAGCACTTAGAACTGAGCAACAGGAACGAAATGATTATTCATTTTTACATATTTTCTACAACAAAAGGAAAAGAAATGTTTTGATGTATTTTTTCGTTGTTGTATGCGAGATGTTGTTCACTAATGAAAGAACATAAAGTACTCCTAGCAGCCATGGTAAGATATACTTCTTATTTGAAGGTATACGTGTTTCTGAATTTATTTTCTCGTCTAACTTAAAAGTCAGTGCCAGATATGTATGTATTTGAGCTCCTCAAATTTTCTGTTCAATCCCATACAGGAAATGTTGACGTGTCTTTGAAAATCACTAGACAGTAATTCAAACCGGTGCCTTAAATGATCTAAACTACAACATTTTCCTGAAACAAATTATTATTGATTATAATTCTTGAATAGTCGCTTTAAATTATGATTTTGCTACGTGACAGTTCTCTGAATATAGATAGAAGGTGTCTGTACTCATATAGTGTATGTGACACAGAACTGGTTCATTTCCACCGGTGTAATTTGAGTACCAAAAATGATCAGCATACAATTTTGTCAGCCTTTCTTCCAAGTTAGTCTCCAATGGAAGTTTGACAGTCAAGTGCGAGCAGCTAACTAGCGATGAAAAACTACTCCAAGTTGAGTACGATCGATGCAAAGAATAAATGAGTGTCTGTTTGTTCCTCCTGTTCTTGAACGTGCCATTTTTATGCAATTGAAATACTGTAGATTTTTTGCTCCCCTTCAATTCATAATTTTTTTAACATCCACACAGCATGACATGTAGCAGTTATCAAGTTTTCAGCTCTCACGTGTTTCAAATACATTGTTCGAGTACGTTTTCGTTCTTAATACGACGCTGGCTGTAATCTTTTTCAGGTCACATATGGAAACAACTCTCCTTTCGATCATCTTTCAACAACAAATATGCAATCAAAATTCTCTAACAATTATTAGTTGCCCAACTATTACGATATATTACTAAATACAGAGATAAAAATATTCTTAGAACCAAAATGTTCAAACTAAAGTTTGAACACTTTGCGTACCTCGAACTCGAGAAGAAGCAGAAGTTGAATTTCCTGTCAGAAACGGTTTACTTAAAAAGAAACTGCAGAGCTTTTTTGTAGTATGCGTTTCTGCAGTTTGCAGCCTTGATTTGTCAATTTACTTGTCGTAACTATCAAATATTCACAATCCATCAGTACATGCGTTATCAGAGCCCGTTTGCTAATTGTCCAATCGGACTTGTTCGCGCAAAAGAAACGTAAAAATACTCTGTTCTTACCTTTCTTTTGCCCCTGGCGATTCTGTCATGTCTGGCGGGAGTCTCTCCGAGAGCTTTTTTGCCCCAGACGACGAGGCCAATCCTGGTGTATGTGAACACAAGCACTGTGACCGGCAGGACATACTGGAGGAACATGAGCGCCGCAGAGTACGCTGCCTGTTCCTCAGTAGCATCGCCCCAATCTTCCATGCACACCTTCAGGTGATAGACTTTGTAATAGTTACTGTTGGGCTCAAAAAGTTTCGAGAAAACAGCCAAAGGAGCAGTTGTTATGAGCGCTAGCACCCACACCAGCCAGATGATAACACGGGCCTGCAGGCGAGTCATGCGTGGACGCAGCGGGTAGATGATGGCCAGATATCGGTCGATGCTGATGGCGACCAAGGAGTATGCAGAGACAAACACCGTCGCCCCCTACACAAGAAAGAAAATCAGCTAATTAATTAATATGCATTTATCAATGTGGAAGGGACGATACATTATACAACAAATAATGTAGTTTAATGGTTCTCAATAAAAACATGAAGCAAGTTTTACGGTTTTTTGTGAGTATAGGCGTTTGTAGTCTACGGAAAAATGGATGTATATTTCATCATGTCCTGCTTCGTAGCACATGAAGTGAATATAATTTTTGTAATACTGGTGTTTCGCTACGACGATACTGTGTACCCACATTTTACGCCCAGCCGAGAAAACCAACAAATAATATCGACTTCATAGCAGCTTTCCGCGTGAGGCACTTTGCAGAGGCGCTGCTACAGGCAGCCGTTTCGTTAGATGGCAGAAATTCAAGGGCATTCCTTTACTATTTCTGAAAAGCGCAGCAGGAATTGACATAATCATTGATTATGTCAATACGAGCTCAAGGCTCGTATCTACATGCATTAGGGATATGAAAAATATTTACTCATGTATAAATTTCTTACTCTCAGCGAATCGAAAATGTTACAACTTAATGGCGTAATTCAGAAGCTACAACTCTATGAAATGAGCGTAAATTGTTCCTCCATAGCAATGCATTATTCAATAAAAACCGTCTTAGAGCCACATTGTGTATTGTACCCGGAAAGCAAAGCGTAGCTGTGAGAGTAGAATAAATATTTTTTAGTGGATTTAATCGCTTAAACTCTCTGCTTACATGATCCACAAGAATTTGTGTGTACATAATGGAGAAACATGGGGAAGAAAACAATCATTAGCATTTAACACCGTTGTCATACCAACAAGTGTACATTATCAAAAAATACTAAAATTGCATCCCACTCCTAGGCAATCCATGTCTCAGCTGCTAAACGAACATTTATTTCACTGGTCATAATCTTGCTGTAGTTTTCAAAAATGTTTAGTTTGTGTATTGATGTTACTTCAATGCTAAAACTCTTCCCAATGTTTCTCTGTAAACAGTACATAAAAACGCAACAAAATCATGATATCAGTTAAAGATGATGAACCTGAGTGCGTGCCGTAGACATGTTCCTCGTCTTTGGTTGCTCACCAAGTAAGAGGAGCAATAATTCTTTCACTTAACCTCACAAACAGCTGCCTGGTACAGCAATATCCCATGAGCTATACAGCAAGCCTAAGATACAAGATGGCTGATGTTGCAACTGCCTCACGTCTCGCACAAATCTTTTAAATCTTCTGCACTGGCGCTAGCATAATGGATGAGATACGTAGGTGATAGGGCAGTCTTGCAGCTTGACCTCTGCTAGACAAGGTGTGTAACTGCATGTATTTTCTTTGGTTGAGAGAGACTGTATTATGAATGAGTTGTATTACTACAGAACCAGAAGATTCTCAGCTCTCTCATGTCCAGAGCTGAATAAATACCCGCACAGCCGTTTTAATTTCAGTTCAATAATTTTTTTTCAGTAATAGATAGGAAGTAATGGGACGAACACACATAGAGAGAGAAAGAGAGAGAGAGAGAAAAAAAAATGGAAATAAACTGTCTATTATCTCCATCTCTCTCTCGCTCTCTCTCTGCATCTGTGTGTG
>VCRD01003997.1:25893-51824 GCA_006783055.1 Trinorchestia longiramus
CTGACGCAACCCAGCCTGACGCAACACAGCACAACACAAAACACTCACTCTCCACTTGAAGGAGTCAAGGCTGCGTGAGGACGGAGGCCCTTGCAGGTGCCCCGCCACTACCACCGCAGGGCTGGTGTGGCTGTGGACGCCACCCATGAAGGGGCGCAGCTCCAGGGAGAGGGAGAAGGAGGGGTTGCAGGGGGCAGGGAGGGTGAAGTGAGCAGCATGGTGGGACAGGCTCACGGCCGGCCAGGGGGAGGTCAACTGATTTGAAGTACACAATTAAAGTCAGAAAAATTAAAGTGCAAAAAATAGAATGAAGAAAGTTGAAAGGGAAGAAAATTGGAGTGGGAGAAATTAAAGTGAAAGATAATTAGAGTGCAAGAAAATTAGAGCACGAGAATGCTTCTATTTGTTGTTTTATAGTATAAAAAAAACACTTTTTTGATATTATAGTGATACATTACATTTTAAGAGATATTAATCCTGATCTGATGTTACACGTGACAATATTAAACTACGTGACGTTACAACACGACGTCCTGCTTGTGTGATCCTACAGAGCATGGGTTCCCAACCCTGATCCTACCTTGTAATCCTTCAGTATTTCGACAGATGAGCAGGTACCCCTGAATTTTTATGACAGAAAGGTGAGAAGAAAAAATTCGAATTCCACTGGCCTTTCAGAAGAACTTTTAAGTTTTTCCTTCCTATTGCTAACATTAAATGTACCCTTCTAGATAGGCAAATGTACCCCTAGGGGTACATGTACCCATAGGGGTACATGTACCCCAGGATGGGAACCCTGCAACTGAGAAGTCTACGACTGTTAAGTTAAAGAGTCTTCACGACTCTGTCCAGCTGTTCCCAATTCTTTGAGTATTGAAAAAAAGGCTAGCACGAAAACACCACATAATTTTATGCGAAGAGACCACCAAACTTCATGCAGAACGACCAACAAATTTTAAGCGAAAAGGCCAACAAATTTCACACCAAGAGACCAACAAAATTCATCCGGTGAAACCACCAAGTGTCATGCGAAAAACTAGCAATTTTAAAATTCTCTAAGACAAAAATTCTACCAACGATTGTTCTTTAATTCTGGACATTTTCCGCTGACGAAGAAAAACTTTCAACAAGCTTTTCTATGATATTTTATTTACAAAGTTAACATAAGAGACATCTCCAACGTCCCAATATCTTATTACCAGCCAAAATTATTAATTCATTAATTAATTATTAACCTGACCTGGGGGCACGTGTCCGTGAGAGGCGTCTTGATCTGTCGTCCGCGAGGAGTGATGGTGAGCACGTCTGTGAGGTCTTCATGTAGGTTACGTAGGAGGTCTTCCCCATGAACGAGGACTTGCTTCAGGCAGCCCGAGAACGGGTTAAACGAGGACACGCCTTCCAATAAGGAACGAGAATGTGTTATTTGTAGAGATAATATTGATGACTTTGAAGCAATAGTGAAATTAATGATATTTTCTCCTGAACGCTGTTGTGTGCTGGATAGCATGTGTCCCAACAATAAAGTACCAGCGTAGCACATTGGTACACCAGTGTACCAACCATATAAATAATGTTGTTGTTCGTATTACATGCATATGGGAAAATAACATGTACTAGTGAATCAACAATATTATTCTTTTTATACAGCTTCCGAACGATGAACATCACCTTTGGATATGATTTTTAGGAAGCTTGCAGTTTGAGGCCAAAATTTCTCATGATGTGTTAAACCAATGAACAAGTTCATACGCAATCGTATTCACGCAATCTATACGCAACGTATTCACGGTTTTCTGCGCTCTATGAACGTATATCAAGAAAACAAACACGCACTACACTATAAGACCGGAAAATAATTTTAAACAAAGAATCTATAGAAGAATTGAGAAGCCCTCACACCTGGCAGTTTGCAGGCCTCCAAACAACGCTGGGAGCTGGGGAATCCTGACTGGTATCCTTCGTTGCACGTCCTACTAGTCACACTATACTGGTACTTGTTGCTGTCACTGGTACGCGTTCGGCCACTTGCAGGACACATTTCAATGGAGTTGCACTCTGTGGAAATTGTAAAACATTTAAACCAAATAAAATTCTCATGAAATGCAGCACAACTGCATATGTTTAGTTACAAAGCTACTCGAGAGGCTTCCTTTACATTGCAACTATTATAACTATATTTAGCGTATCGAAATGTTCATTTCCTAATTTCCCAACCGTAATGAATTTTCGAGTTCATAACGAAAAAATGTACAAAAAACAATACACAAGTATATAAACATGGTTTCAGTGTAATTAGTATTACTAAGAGGCCGTAAAACGAGGTCAAGCAAATTATTCACATTCTCTAATTTGTCTGTTCTCTTTACCGCGTTTTGCTGCCTGACGATGTTAGTTGCATCGAAATGCTGTCTTTTGTTGGTAGATGTTATTTTTCTTAAAATACTTAGCCACTTTTTAAGATATATAAGATGCCAGAAACTTGAACAGCGTTTCGATATTGTGACACTCGAGAAAATAGTTTTGTTTTTTAATATCTGCATTGCTTTTAGCACATAAACAGAGAGTGCGTGCATACTCAGAAATAAAACAAACCTGAAACATATCATAGGCACCCTAATTTTCTCAGTTCTATGAAACTAGTAAGCAGTGAACACTTCCCACAGCTAGAAATTTGAACACTTGTACCACGCCCTAAACAAATTTAAGTCTCCGCTGCGTCTTGCTTCACTTACTTTCGATTAGATCTGGAAAGTATCCGAAGAAGCAGCGGTATGGATAGAACACACTGTTTGCGATAACATCAAAGGTATCCATCTTTCTATCAAACGTAACTGTCAGTTCATCGCTCTCCACCATATTCCACCCGATAACCACGGTATGCCAGGCTCCATCCACTACGTTTGTACTCAGAATTGAAGAAACTAGTTTCGGATCTTCGACAATGGTCTCGCCCGATTCAGAATCAGGTTCTGTATCGGCGAACGTATCTTGAACTCCAGACCCATTTTCTTCGTCGTCATCAGCAAGTTTTGAGAAAGAAACTTTTCGTTCTTGCATCGACGTCTCCATCAGCAAGGCTCCTGAAGTGTCAATCATTAAGGAAAGGAACTCGTCAGCACTGGAGCCTCTGCAGTACAGGAGGATGCTGTCCTTCAGACGAGCCTGACGACACGCAGAAAATTTTCGTTACCACAAGGAAATTTTCGACATTGCCAGAAAACTTTGTCATGGCGAGAAAACTTTGTCATGGCGAGAAAATGTACGTCTTGGCGAGAAAATGTACGTCTTGGCGAGAAAATGTACGTCTTGGCGAGAAAATGTACGTCATGGCGAGAAAATGTACGTCATGGCGAGAAAATGTACGTCTTGACGAGAAAATGTACGTCTTGACGAGAAAATGTACGTCATGGCGAGAAAATTTACATCGTGAGGAGGAAATTTTCGTCACGGCTATGAAATTTTCGTCGTGGCTAGGAAATGTTCGTCATAGCAAGCAAATTTCAAGAAGAGACTGTACTTTACAACTTGTCAGCATAGAAATGCAATCAATGGCTTGAGAATATGAAGCAGGAAATGAAAAAGATCACTGAACGTAAAATACTGCCGCTTGTGCTGAGAAGGGACACAAAATATTTTGTTAATACGAGTTACATCATCAGTAAACATAATGAAATGAAAATTGGAAATAATGTTTGTTTGCTTGTTTGTTTGTTTGTTTGTTTGAAAGCGAACATTTGTTTGCGTGCTTGGGATCGACTTTAAAAACAACTCTGGCTGTGAACACCAAGACTTTAATTAATTTTGTTCATAATTTAAATGTTCCATTAAAAATATTTTCAGATCTGGAGCCAATGAATTTGACTCAAAAATTTATTTAAATTTTGCCCCATTAACAAAATGAATGTTGCCATGTTTACGTTGCTCAATGGATTTACATTTTAATATTTCAGCACAAAAGTTAGAAACAATTTTGTTCTCATGTTTTATTCTACGTAGCGCAAATTGAAGATTAATGAACACGAATTGTTCTTTTTTCTAAGGATCAATTGAACTAAAAATGCAACTTACAAAAATAGTTCAAGGAAAGTTAGTCGATGACTCAAAATATCGAGTTTTTAAGACAAATATACTTAGAAGCGTTCACAAGATTACTACGAGTTTTAGCTTTAATTCGCCAATGCACTGAAAACAAACAACTGAGAAAGCTAGTAAAAATTTATGTAAGCAAGAAGAAATAGTTGATAGTTTAGTACGAATAAGAATGATATCATCGAGAACTAAATTCGAAAGGTGAAAATACTAGAATATTTAACAGTAAATTGGAGGTCTAAATCTGATGACAGATAGTTAGTTTAATTGAAGTCTTGTCAGTCAGAATACGTCAAGTGAGTGTAGAGACAACACTCAAATTTCTTGCCTCATTGCTTACAAAGTTGCGTGTCTTAAAGTCTTACTATTCTTTTCTTTGTAAGCTATAAAGTCAAAGATGAAAATATGATGAAAAAACAGTCGGTTTCCTCCCAGCCTTCGCATGAACGATTACTTCGCAAATCCAAGTCATTGAGTTCTTCCAAGAACAAGGTATTCATTAATAAAATGTTCTTAAGGTGCATTCAGGTGACACTGTTACTCTACGGACCACAGGCCTACCTAAGGTTCATAAGAAATAAATCACTTTAGTTTAACATTCAAAAGTTTTCGTCCAAAAGTTAGATGAAATTATAATATGATAAACAGGTGCAGATAAGAAGAAATTTGCTCTCATTTTTTGTTCAATCCAAATATAAATATCTTTACAGAGCTAACTAAACTGTACGCCCTGTGCAACGCCCTGACGTGGCACAGGAAAGACTTGACGACGCCGTGTCTGGACGTCAACATCTCGAACACCCACCCTGAAGGTGACGCTGACGAAGACGTTGTCAGGAGGAGTGTACGTCGCACGGAACACGTCCGTCACTAAGTATGAGTTCCCAGAGAGCGACAGAACTGCCCAAGAAACCAAGTTTGAATTAGAGGACATGAAACATTCACTTTCAAGCATACACACATAATAGACCTCACCATATACATATATATATATATGTATATGTATATATACTATATATATTGGGTTTCAATTATACGAGCACAAAGAGCGTTTCGTTGACGTCAAGTGAGTGAGCACCTGAACGATCATAGAAGACATCAGGAATTTTGTTTTCTAGACGACATATATTCACTCAAGATATCAGCGAGACGAGAAGAGTAACAAGAAATTGAACGCTAAACATTGCACAAAATAATTTGCAAAACTTTGCAATAGTCCAATTCAAGAATAAGCGCAACAGCTTTTTAAAAACATGTTGAAATTGAGAAGTTTAGCCACGACACTGCAGTGAACGCTCGTTGTAGTGGAGTACGAAATTGCTAGGTTATCAACTCTTTTTTCGGCTCTAACAGCACAAAAATGCTCCGACCCAGAGGTCTGTGTTGGAACCTTTAAAAAAGCACTGATAACTCCTATCAGTTGAGCACATCATGAAAGGATTAATTTCTCTTGTAAGAGAATAATCATTCACAGTTTAATCAAACTCTAGCACTAAAAGTTATGCACCTTAAGAACCTGGAAATCTTCAATTAAAATTTACGTTACACTTAGCTTTAAAAATGAAATCCACGCGTGGTGGCATTTTACTCATATCTTACTACGAGGTAAGTAGTTCGAAAAAAAAACAGTTTTAAACGTAAATTAAGTTTTTTAGCTCGGAAGCACGATTATTATAAATAATTTTCGTTACCTAAAGTTATAGTACGACTAACTTTGCAGAACATGTCCTAGTTCCAAGCTGTAACATTAATGAACACTCGTTTAAGTGGCGTGCCATTTTTCTGTACCTGTTCCCAAGAATCATAAGTTGACAACGAGACAAACACTAGTAGCGTCATAGTTCCATGGTTGAAATTTAGTGATAACTGGTGTCCTTAGTACACCATTTTTCTTTGTTCACAAGTTTAGGTATGAGAATAAAATAATATTTAAAAATGGACCGTTCCTGATGTTTCCAATACCCTACGAATGTGAACATGTTCCTTTTTAGCATAAGTTATAAAATTCAATAGTTCATGGCTGCTGAACAGATCTGATTGTATTCATTTCCTGTGTTAGTATTTCTCATAGTAGAGTATACAACTTCCCTAAACGTTCAAGCCCCAGTCTGATAAAAATAAACTCAACCTTTGTAATATGAAAAGACTTTTACCCACGACTTTTACCATCCACCTACACATTCCCTACAAAATATATATCAACACGTTATCATGCTACGAAGACGCTAGAAACGTTTCTCCAGACAAAACTAGAGCAAACTTTGCTCTAGAAACCAGACAGATTACCGTTTACTAGTGGCGACACTTTCAGACAACTTCAGCTTCAAAGAAACCTAAATTTTTGTTAGTTTCACGCCGAAACTATTCAGTTGAAGAACTACGTTAAAAACTAACGCAAAAGTTGCACCGATGAAGCCTAAATCTTTATTAGTTTAACACATTCATTCCAGTTGCCTAGCCGGTGCAAATCTTTACTTTGTACACAGTCACCAGCTAGCTTTGAAAAAATTACAGAACCTAACCACAGGGCCATACAGCAATGAATGTGTTAACATCGATGATCATTCATTTTAAAGCCCACATTCGATTTGAAAGCACAGTGAAAACCACCGCAAAATTGCGTCCAAGAAATCTAAATTCGGGTTAGTTTCATGCCGATGGTCATTAAAAGTGAAAACAAAAACTTTGAACACGTTGACTCCGAAGTGGTACGTATGTGTACCACTTAGGTTAGGTTCTGTAATTTTTTCAGATCCTTCTAGTGACTATGCGTACAAAGTGAAGTTTTACACCAATCAGGCAATCGGAGTCAACGTGTTAATTAAAGTTCATATTTTTTTGCGTTTCTGTTTTGCCAAGTGAAAACATCAGTACCTTTTTCCAAAGTTTTAAAAAACCTTAATTACACCAAAGAGTATTCCTTAATTAGACAAAACTTATTCGAAAATCAATTTTTGATCTATTCTAATGCACAAAAAATACTTTTGCCCCCTTGTAATTGAAATCTCTCAATTAACTCTTAGTAACTTCCTCAGGATTATAAAGTTTAAACACGAAAAAGAAAACATTCAAGGTCATGAACTCATTTTGTGGCTCACCTTTATCAAAAGTTTGATTCTCATCAATCCCATCTTCAGGAAGCGTCTCTTTTGTCTCTCCTTGACTAGTCTTGACAGTAGGGAGAGGCACTGCAACGTCAGGCTTGTTAGAACCTTCACCTCCATCGATTTCTACAGAAGAACGAGATTCGTCGAAAAAAGAGCCGAAGGTTTTTTCTTCGTTTGCTGCCTTCAAGCTCGGATCTAATTCGAAATTCTTGTTGTCCTTTTCGTTCTTGCTTTCTTTGTGTAAAGAAGGTAACTTTTCAGAGAGGGAGTCTGAAACTTCATCTTTACCGACGATTTCATCCAAGTACGGAACACCATCTTCAAGGGCTTTGTCATCGCTTCCAGCACCATTTAATTCGTCTAATGAGAATGACGCATCAACAGAAAAATTGGGACTTTTTCCTTTTTCAGATAAGAATTCATCATGGAACAGCGGCACTTCCTGGACGAGAACGGCAGGGCTCTCTGCATGATTTATAACGTTTACTTGAGGCACATCATCCTCTGATAAACCCTTATCTGTCACGTCACTAACTTGACCATCGCGTTCCACAGCATCGGAAGAATGAGCACCCCAAGAGGAAGATATTGGAGAACTGGAGACCAGCAGGACAAACAGGGCACACCGACGAAACATGTCAATCCTGGTGGTGGTGGCAGGAACTATGCAGACAACACCGCATGTATGGGACTGAAATTATAAGTAATAGTTTGTAGGCAGTTGGTACCGTTAATAAGTTATAAGTAATAGTTTGTAAACAGCTGTTACCGTTAGTAAATAATAAGTGATAGTTTGTAGGCAGCTGGAGCCGTTAGTAAATTATAAGTGATAGTTTGTAGACAGCTGGTACCGTTATTAAAGAAAGTAACAATTCACACAAGACGACAACTCGAAAAAAAGAAAATAAAAAAGAAAGAACGCAGCATCATTTTATTACATGCTTTTTAGCCACGTCAGAAAACTAAAGCTGGTAAACTTTCACTAAATCGAACTTCGCTCGTCAATACCCACCGTGTTCGCATGTGAAAATTATGCAACGTTCCTTCCTATAGGTCAGTCAACGAATGAAAACAGAGAACTATTAATAAAAAGCACAACACAGGAAAATCAAGTCGATCACTTGCTTTTTGTGAAACTTCATGGATCACAAAAGTACAAGTCAAATGAGTGAACTAAAGTAAAATGAGTACAATAAGACTTATAGGCGAAGGATGTCATATAAGCCAGATAATTCAAGTATATCATAAATAAAATTAGTTGTATAATTCAAATGAATCATACAAGTTATAAGTCAAATAAGTAAAATAAGCTTATAAGTCATATAAACATATAAGGTAAATAAGTCGTTAGTTATATAAGACATATAATTCATATACATCACGTAAGCCAAATAAGTCAAAGAAGTCACAAAAGTTATATATGTCATATATCCTACAAGCCATGTATATCATATGTCCTACAAGTCATATAAGTCACACATATAATGTAGTTTGCAAGGATTTGGTTCGAGTTTGTTACCGACTTTTCACATGAGCATTTCAACGAAAAATTTGCGTGCTTTTCTATTGCACCATAAAATTTTGTGTTATTTCTTTTAAAAGTGTGAAGTGACTTCTGCTTGACCTGTTAATTGTACTTTAGTTGTGTGCAAGTTTTTGTGTCACAGAGACGTTTCCTAAACCTTGGGGATTTTTTTGTTTTTAAGTTTTAATACTTTTTAATGTCGTTATCCAGCGTCAAAGAATCCTGATGCACGACCAGACTTATAAGAAAAAATCCTCGAAAAATTGAGAAGTCGCAAATCCACGCCTTCCATAAATGTAAAAACATAATTTCAGTTTAATTTCGTTACTTGTACAGGGTGTGGCAAAATTTCCTTTTTTCAAAGCACTTTGTTTTGAAAAAAAGAAAGTTATGTTGCCGTACCCTGTAATTTACTTAGGTTTTCTATGCTTAGTAATCTATTACAATATTGCTGGAGGTGTGAGTCATCACCGAGCGATGATGGGTTGTACGTAACAGTGTTTGTGTGTAGGTCATCACTGCGTCATTGGAGACAAACATAGAACGTTCGTTTCAGTTAAAACAATAAACTTATTATAAGCTTTAGAGAAGATCACAATATTCCTGCATGAATATCGTTTTCACGACAAATGAAACACCTTAAAATCCACACCACATTCAAAGAAACATTACAGCGATGTTGAAACGGTAGTCGTGCTCACCGTATAGCGCACAGACACTTTGCGGTTGCCTGTTATGTAGCGTGTGCTGTTCAAAAACTCTTTTTGAGATACAACACAAGTCTAGAAAAATTCAAGCACCGGTATTGAGGGAATATCTTGAAACGAACACTCGGTATCACAGCTACAGCAGACACTAACACTCGAACAACCACCGTGCCACCAGTAACCTCCACGCAGGAGAGCATCGATAACGCCGCTTTATCTTATCTCCCTAATCTCCATGAATTGAGATACCAGTTCATCATTTGGAGCTTTTCAAGAAGCTCACAAATTTGCTTTTATTTGTGATGAATTAATATTGTTTCCTGAACGGATCAAAAGGAAGTTCTGAGTGAAAAAAAACATGTGTAATGCGTAACTGTTCCAATTTCTTTAGTTGTAGCGAATTCGTTTCCAGAATTCTATATCAAAACTTTATAAAGTCTGCAAATTTTCTTCGTATATTTTGATTAGATGAAACAGTCAGCAGGATAAGCTGGCGATAAGAAAGTAAGAAGCGTGAAGTTTTCTTGGAGCCAGAAGATAAGACTCAAGTCATGCTTAATCAGGTAGTAAAGTGGGTAGATATTTACTACCAATCCTGGCAAAAGCTGTCATTGCCATCATTGTAAAGTCAGTTCCTAGTAATCACATGTATTTTTGAGAGAACACTTGAGGCAAGCTATAATTTGCATCATGAAAATAAGAATGAAGCACGCGATGAAAATAATTTTAAATTTTCCGCGGAAAAATTCATTGTAAGATAAGAGTAAATTAAACATTATTCAATGTTGTGCAGCACACGACTAGAGTTGACGCTGATCATCATTAATCGAGCTAGTAGTTAAACTCTGATCCATTATTGAGTTTGGTTGCGCGACTAGTCTTGGAGGTGCCCTGCAAGTGCAGGTAATCTTTCAACTTTAACTACGTATATAGCAAGTTAATAACCTTTAAATTCAGTCCTTAAAACTGACCTCTAATGTAAAGCTAAAATCCAAAAGCAAATTTAGAATTAAAACGTAGAGATTGTTCACAGCCTCACTGCAACCGCCACATTACTCAGGAAAAAGGGCTCGTGAGTCTTGACTGCATGTGACGACTTCAGAACTATAATAATAAGTGTGTTCTCTATAACTCATTGCTCATGAGGCTTTTCATTCAATCAAAGCCTCGTGATTGTTTTTAGTCTTCATAATAACATTAAGACCAGGGATATTGTGGAGTATTGATTGTTTGTAGTCTTCATAATAACATTAAGACCAGGGATATTATGGAGTATTGATTGTTTGTAGTCTTCATAATAACATTAAGACCAGGGATATTATGGAGTATTGATTGTTTGTAGTCTTCATAATAACGTATAAACCAGAGATTTTATAGACTACAGACACGTGTTCTCTCCTCCAATTTTTGTCCTATTTCTTACTAAAAATCATATTTTTTATTCAGTGAAGTAGTTGTTAGCCAATTACTTCAGTGGAGCAAATGTTTGTGAGTTTGGTAAAGGTGCTCGAGTGAGAGGTGTGTTGTGTGCACGTGCACTGTTTTGTGTACACGTGCACTGTTTTGTGTGAACGTGCACTGTTCTGTGTGCACGTTCACTGTGTTGTGTGCACGTGCACTGTTTTGTGTGCACGTGCACTGTTCTGAGTGAACGTGCACTGTTCTGTGTGACCAGTAAACTATACATTCAGTTGAATTTGCTTGAAATTATTTCATTAGAATAGTTTTGATCATAACATTTCTTGTAATAATAGTACTGTTAATGGTAGTTTTGGTAATAGTAGTTCTGATAATGGTAGTCCATTCAATTGTAGTTCTGGCAATAGTAGGCTGGTAATGATACTGAGAAAATCTTTCACACAGTTTATCATACAAAAAAAGGACTGCAGACAATCATCAGAATATCGACAAATGAGTCAAAAAGTTTGGGCAAGAATCTGACCACAGAAGACATATATACCACGTGACGTGTTTACCACGGGACATATATACCACGTGACATGTTTACCACGGGACATATATACCACGTGACATGTTTACCACGGGACATATATACCACGTGACATGTTTACCACGGGACATATATACCACGTGACATGTTTACCACGTGACATGTTTACCACGGGACATATATACCACGTGACATATTTACCACACAACATATTTATCAAGCAACAAATTTATCCAGCTAATTTACGAAATGGAGAGGCTTTACGAACGTAAATGTTGATTTTAACATAAACGAACGACAGGAAAATGAACGAAATTTTTACCAAATAAATAAATAACTTATCCTAAAATTCGATGCCGTCTCAAGACTACATGCTAAGTTTGACATCAATACCCAGTATTTGCAGTCACTGTTGAAAAACGACTTGAAATTTACGTCGCAGGATTTAACTAACTTTGACAGAGCGCTAATATTTATTACTAGGAATAAAATTCCTAATTGTGGATACTAAGACAAATGTAAATTGAAGACAAAATAAAGACGAATTTGTTGAAATTCCTGCTCAATGTGACTATAAAATGTTAAAATTAAATAAAATTGAAGCAATTTATTCTTCAATGACATAAGTCGTTGGTTTTGGACATGTGAGCTGGACGCTCAACTCACTGAAGTCCATTATTTTTCTTTAAAGTCAAAATTCTAAGCTAAACCTTGACATAAATGAATGCGTGTTTTCTTAAGAAATAGATGTCACACTTGGACAATGTAGAAGTTGCATCAAAATTAGGACTTTAGTTCAAATTACGTGTTGCATCCTGTTGCACACAAGAGCATCTGCTTTGATCCATCTTGATTTAATTGCGCAAGGAAAGATTTTAAAGACTCACGAATGAAAAGGCCATTCTCGGTAGTATCAAAATCTATTAGAGTCATTGGAGATATCAGTTTAACTCAAGTACAACTTTCGTACACTCTGCAGCACGAAATTTTAATCACACTTCTGCGTGGCAAAATGAATTGATGTAATTCACTCACACCTTAATTAAGAAAAGAGTCTTTTTTACACGCCATTCACGTCATTATTACAAACTACACAATTTTCTAACTATAATTCAGGAAAAAGTTACACACTAGCCATGAATAGTGAGATTCATCTTTGTCATGGGTCACGTAAGACCGGAGTATCAAAAAGAATGTGCTTCCGGAAACGCGAGCATTTCCGTTTTATGGTCAGACTGTCACTGGAAAATCTTGGGCGCAGAGCAGCGGTACTTGGTACACTTGCCCATGTCGTACCCGTCCTTGGCGGCCATCTTGAATATTGCCATGTTGCCTTTCATCGTCTCAGGAATGAAGGGTTCGACCAAACTGAAAAAGAAAAAAGATATTAGCGGGCCTGGGATAAAGTTTAAAAAAAATCTTTGGGGCGGATTGCGGTTGAATGTTATAACTCAAAAGTCACCGTGGTCGAGTGGTCTGCGGCCCGTGTTCTGTATCGGGTCTCTGCTTCATGTAGAAAGACCGCGGGTTCGAACCCGGCCAAGGACACGAGTTATTTCTCGTACGCCGCGCCGTGCACTCAACCCGCTAAGCACTCAACCCGCTAAGCCCATGAAGACGCCCATCAACCTCCCGGGATCGTCGCATGGAGCTCAGCATCAGCCTTACTCTTAGAATGTTAACCTTAAGAATTTGAAAAACCAATGTACTAATGTCTATGTACTGTGTACTCGATTGGAAATAAAGATTGTTTGTTTTGCTTGTTTAGAGACATAATCGAAGACACGAAGAAAATATGTAAACAGTACAGTTGCAGATTGTAAGAGATACTATGGCCATCATCACGAGAAAAATCCTTAAAAGTAAAAAATACTGATGAATAAAACTAAACCCACTACAGGATACTCTCCCAAAGTCACGTACAGGATTAGGGAATCCGTTTCATGAACCTGAAATCCACAAAGGATACCAACAAGAATATCCCTAGGACTCCCCTCTCTCCTGAAGCAGAAAATGCTGTGGTATTATGAAAGGGAAATAAAATTATGGAATGAAATCATTAAAATCCTTCCGTCTGCAATTCTTGTTCATTAGTGAATTCGTTTCACCGTTTGGAAGAAAAATAATTCATAGATTTATTCTGCAGTCGACAAACTGTGTTTTCGTATAGCAAGAAAATGCGGATTTTATGTAAGTTTATCGTTCCGACTCTCCAGTCACTACAGAATTGTGAAAATACAGACATAAATGTGCCCAATTAATTATGCAAAAACATACATAAATGTCTCCAATTAATTGTACAAACACAGACATGAATGTCTCCAATTAATTTCCCAACGAGTAATTATTATATAAAAAATGTAGAAGTGAAGATATACAAGAAATACAAATAAAAACTCGTGAGTTTGAGAGGTTGAGGCAATGAGATCTGTGGGGGCAACCCAATCCGAATTTTTTCGTCGGTTTACCGGAGATAATCATCGATTTGCGGTGATAATCATTGTTTATAGTAAGAACTTCCGACGATAGAAATAGTACCGGTTATTACCGGTAATTATAGGTATTTTCAGACGATGAAATGTTCGCCGACGATATTGACCGGTCTTTACAGTCTTATTCCTACCATCATTCCAAGCATAGGGAAAAGACGATAAAAATACAGTCTTTTTTAGATAATAATTACCGGTTTATCGTAAGAAAAGGCGATAATTACCGGTTAATTCTGACGAAAATTAGCGCCGGTCAGACGATAAAATTCGGATAGGGAATACACTCGCAAAATTTCGTGTGTACAAAATTTTTAAAACGGCAATTATAATTGCAATTATACATCGACATTAAGTGGCAGAGAAACTTGTGTCATTCAGCAGTCAAGACGCAGATTAAAACAAGCATTTAATGGGTCAGGTACCTCGCAATTAGGCAACACCACCGCTGATGATAAAAAAAATCTGTAATCGTCGATATATTACGCCCTGCAGAAAAGTAAAATTTCTCTACAGTAAAAGGCGATGAATGAAAATATATGTAAGTTCGGTGAAATACGGATAGATTTTAACGACTGCAGGTAATTTAATTCTACCCAAACTTCAGGACTTCATTTCATTTCGAGTGGAGACTGAATGCTATTTACACGCATACACAAAATATCGATACGCATAAACTAAGTGTTCACAAGCATACAGAAAATATTAACATGAATACACAACATATTAACACGAATATGCGAACATTAACATGAACTTTAGGTGCACTTTTAATTCCACACAATAAGATAAATTTACATTTTTTTAAATGGCCACAAAATCTCGTTGAAGTTTCAGTTATAAATAGACACCGCAGGCAATATCCAAATCATAATTTGGAGAAGAAGTTACATTGCGTTACCTTTTTGCAAACACAATATCTCAAAGATTGCAGTGTTTTACGTTTAATGTGCAATGTTTCGTTCCAAACAATGGGAAAAATCTTCCAGTGAATGAGACTACAAAACTTAATTGACTGGAGAGGAAAATCAGGTTTTCCGTTGCTGGTGCGAGTGTTGAACACGCGTACTCGAATGTACGGAGTCTGTCTTGAATGTACATAGAAAAGGTAAGCACAAAAATGCTTGCAAAATTCATTAGCTCATAAATATATTTCCTTCACGACCGTGCCAGCATCAGAAGCAGAACTCATCAGGAAAAAAGCCAAGCAATAATCAATTATAAAGTTTCTACATCTGTGATTTTGGTTGATTGGAGAAATGGTTTCGTCAGCTAGCACAGTCAAGCACGTGCTGGAGGCAGTGGATGCATCAAGAACACAGGCAAAGATCGCGCCTTCGTAAGGTAACAATGGTGAGCCGTGAGAGAGATAAGAGACAGAGATAACACATTTTTTTGTAGCCAGGCCATTTTTAGATTCATATTTGATCAGAAATTCCATAAAGTGAGCATTGAAACCTCAGCATAGAATTAAACCACATGGCTTTAAATGTTCAAATACCAGCTGGAATACCATAAATTTCCTCACTGGGTTACCAGTTTCCTCATTGGGTTACCATAAATTTCGTCACTGGGTTACCAAAATGTACACCACAGAAGTATGACTCATAAGTTGTACTCATATGCTTCCAAAGCAAAGTCAAGACTGTTAAGTCAAAGTAGAGGTCAACGTGAGTAAATTATCTCAAACAGGTGAGTGACTGGACTTAAACACAACAGACTCGTTGCTGTTCGTATTCTGGCTCCAAATTGGCCCATACTTCTCCAAACACCACACCTAAACACACTTGCATTACGCACAAATGTTTTGAAAAGCTATTTAAAGCGTCATGTTGTATCATACACTATGCATCACTCGGATAGAAAAGAACTTTTTCAATTCTTCTACTTCTTTTTAAATTGCGGCCGTCGATACGGGTTGTATAATCGAATCATATAGAGAGGTGCAACACATATAGCAGCAACACATATAGCAGCTCCACATAGATATAGAGCAGCTTTCTAACGCTGGAGATAAGCATAACGTGGAGCAGACAGACTGAGGCAGCGAGTGGCGCTTTCACCACGCAATTGCTCCCGTTTTCCGACGTTTATTGAGCTGAAACCGACAAGAAAGCCGTCATTTAGAGGTTTGGTAAGCCCACACTCAGCCACTCCGACTGAGTGGCCGACGCTCAGCCACCCTGACTGAGTGGCCGACGCTCAGCCACCCCGACTGAGTGGCCGACGCTCAGCCACCCCGACTGAGTGGCCGACGCTCAGCCACCCCGACTGAGTGGCCGACGCTCAGCCACTCCGACTGAGTGGCCGACGCTCAGCCACCCCGACTGAGTGGCCGACGCTCAGCCACCCCGACTGAGTGGCCGACGCTCAGCCACCCCGACTGAGTGGCCGACGCTCAGCCACCCCGACTGAGTGGCCGACGCTCAGCTACATAGACTGTGAGTGACCGGTACTCAGTCACATAGACAGTGAGTGGCCAGCCTGTGAGTGGCCAGCCACTCAGCCACACCTGAACATCAAACGGCCACCGTGGCATACGAAAAGCTTGTAACATCACGAAAAGTTCAGGAACTCGTGTGTACAGACAACATCCAAGACATCGCTTAAATTTCTGAAAACAGTGCTCGTGGCAAGCACTGAATGTTTGTTCAAAATGTTAATGCTTATTTTGATTCAATAATGCTTATTGTGGCTGATTGGAAATATTACGTGACTAAAAATATACACATGTGTGAACAGGATCACGGTCCACGCGACCACGGTCCACGCGACTACGGTCCACGCGACTGCGGTCCACGCGACTGCGGTCCACGCGACTGCGGTCCACGCGACTGCGGTCCACGCGACTACGGTCCATGCGACTACGGTCCACGAGACTACGGTCCACGCGACTGCAGTCGACGCGACTACGGTCCACGCGACTACGGTCCACGCGAATACGGTCCACGCGACTACGGTCCACGCGTACGCTAAAGAGAAGAAAGCACAGGAGAGAAGCACGGGCTCGTAGCACGCGCAGCACGTGACGTTCCCTGAGATGCTGCTGTGCATCACACACGTGCTTGTGTGTAGCTTGAGCTGCTTGTGTTGTGTGCACACGTGCGTGTCTTCTCAACGCATGTGTGTGTGTAAATGTACGTGCATGAGAGAGATGCTCTGTGAGTGAAAGAAGTCTCAAAATGTCCAGTAAGGAACGTACACACGAGTGTGACTACGAAAGTTTCTACTGAAGCAAGTAAGAGATTTTGAAGAAGTTTTCCTCCTCTAAAGCTACTCACATGATCATGACGTAAACCTTGTTGTCTTGTACGAGTCCTCTACCATTTTGTCTCAACTTGTTGTGTGTGCCGTGAACATGAGTAGGTGCTATCTTTAATTGGGTAACAAGGATTAGGTGGTCCTTAATTATGTGAGATGGATTAGGTGGTTTTTAATTCAGTGTGCTGGAATGGGCGTGTGCAGTTGACTGTAACTAAGACTGTACAGTTCACTGGAAACAAGACTGTACAGTTCACTGGAAACAAGACTGTACAGTTGACTGGAAGCAAGACTGTACAGTTGACTGGAAGCAAGACTGTACAGTTGACTGGAAGCAAGACTGTGCAATGTTGATGGGCAGAAGAGGGAGGAAGCGGCACACAGCACGTGACCTTGACACACATAGCGGAACACCACCACGCGTAGTCCTCACTCACTCATGCAACACGCGTAGGCCTCACTCACTCATGCAACACGCGTAGGCCTCACTCACTCATGCAACACGCGTAGGCCTCACTCACTCATGCAACACGCGTAGGCCTCACTCACTCATGCAACACAGCAAGCAACAACTTCACAGCCTCCAAGCGACAGCAAAATTTACCCATTGAATAACACGGAGATTTTCAGGCACTAATTCCTTCAAAGTCAAGTTGCACTTGTTAATAAAGAGTCATTGTGAAATTTGGACTACATATCAAAAGATATTATTAAACGAGTGCAAAATTTAGTGCTTAACACGGAGGTATTGAGGCACCTTTTGCTAAATAGTCAAGTTTCTATTTATTATAAAAAAAACTATTACAAAAATTTAACTTAAACATGATTAAGAAGACTTGTGTGTTGCATTGCTTATAAGACGAGCATACTGAAGCTTACGAAGAATACGAGTGACAAAAAATTTATTTTTCCACCGTACGATTTGTTTTATCTAAAGAAATTTACTTTTTTCAATCCCCACAGTATATGTATTGGGATCAGGTATAGTATGCAGTACATGTACTGGGATCAGGTATGGTATACAGTACATGTACTGGGATCAAGTATGGTATACAGTACATATACTGGGATCAGGTACAGTATACAGTACATGTACTGGCATCAGGTACAGTATACAGTACATGTACTGGGATCAGGTATAGTATACAGTACATGTACTGGCATCAGGTATAGTATACAGAACATGTACTGGGATCGTGTTGTCAATTGTTATCGCTAACATCTTAAGACTAGTGATGTTGCTCCCAGCGAGTGCGGCCCCCAATCAATGTTTCTCATACACCTTGGTTTGTTTCAATTAATAAACACACGTACGTGTGTAAAACACAAACATGTTTGCCTACATACACCACATCGCCTTCTTCGTGTAATCAAACGAATCTTATAATTAAAAAATAGTTGTATTGAAAGTGTACACATTGATCATTTACTTTACTAGAGAAAAATACTCTTTTAGTTAGTTGACGTAGCCAATTTAAGTTTAATGTGAAATTCTTTTTAAAACTCATCATTTTAGTTGAAATAACACAAGCACACAATACTGTCACTCACCAGCCAATACTGTACAACACAAACACAATACTGTCACTCACCAGCCAATACTGTACAACACAAACACAATACTGTCACTCACCAGCCAATACTGTACAACACAAACACAGTCTTTGACTCGCTCTTTTAATGAAAGCTGAAGTTTAGAGATAACTCACCAGGAAAGTGCCAAAAATACTCATAAGTATTCTCATTCTTCAGAAAATACTTACAATTACTCTCATCTCCCAAAAAATACTCGTAACATTTATACCGATTCTTCAGAAAATACTATTTACAACTACTTAGATCCTTCAGAAAATACTCGTTACAACTACTCTGATCCTCCAGAAAATACTCTAAAAAACTCAGATCCTCCAGAAAATACTATAAAGAACTCAGATCCTCCAGAAAATACTATAAAGAACTCAGATCCCCCAGAAAATACTATAAAGAACTCAGATCCTCCAGAAAATACTATAAAGAACTCAGATCCTCCAGAAAATACTATAAAGAACTCAGATCCTCCATAAAATACTATAAAGAACTCAGATCCTCTAGAAAATACTATAAAGAACTCAGATCCTCCAGAAAATACTATAAAGAACTCAGATCCTCTAGAAAATACTATAAAGAACTCAGATCCTCCAGAAAATACTATAAAGAATTCAGATCCTCCAGAAAATACTATAAAGAACTCAGATCCTCCAGAAAATGCTCGTTACAACAACTGAGATCCACCAGAAATGAGAGAGTGCATCACGACTGCCTCCTCTCTCCTACACAACGCACTGCACAGGCGCGTCCCAGAGAACACGTGGCTCACAATTACATACAGTAATTACAGATCTCCTCTTCTTGAACGCTTGCTTTCTTCCGACAACTTTCTTCGTGGAAAAGAAGACAGTGACGACGTCATCTACGACATCGCTAGTCAGGTTTCCCGTGGGGAAAAGCACTTATTCTCAGTGACTCACACTTTCCCACATTAGTGACTCTTATAATCTTAACAATCCTCCATAATTTCCTTCTCTCATGCACAGCTTTTCAAGTTTTATCCCTCAACTATCTTGGGCCTGTGTGTGTGTGTGTTGTCTAGCGTAATAACTTTGCGTTGAGACTATGAGCAGAATATGTGGATGTAGAATCTTGAATGTACGAATGACAATCAAAGTTTCGGGGTAGGTATTCTATAAGGAATGTGCTTGAGCAAAATACGGGGCTAGTTAAGGTAGTACTCTTAACGAGACTAGTTCTACCTAATGTTGTACTAGTCTTACCTAACGTTGTACTAGTCTTACCTAACGTTGTACTAGTCCTACCTAATGTTCTACTAGTCCTACCTAATGTTCTACTAGTCCTACCTAATGTTGTACTGGTTCAACCTAATATCGGACCAGTTCTACCTTATGTCGTACTACAGATCACACACGTGAGACGATAAAAAATCCTGCACATAAGAGAATATATTTAACAGAAAGCATTTCAGAATACAAAGATTCCTTCCTTGCTGAAATTAACAGAAGTCAGAGTAAAAATGCACCAAAAATTAACCAGACAAATAAATGTGAGATAATTAGACTTAACGTTATAAAAGTAAATGAACGTATTTAATAAGAAATAGTAATGAAGAATTATATTATGGAATTTAAAAGAATAATAAAAATGCATGCGCGTTAGTTAAACAATGAGTTCTAAACAATCTGAAAGAGGGTCAAATTAAAAAAGACTGGCGAGTTCGTGTAAAACCAACTCACTAGAAAAAAGTTCCGTTACTCACCTCAAGAAGAAGTCCTTGTTTTTAGTAGAGCTCGCGTAGACGCCGCTCTGACACACGGCTCTCTGAATGCAGGACTCCGACTCGAAGGCGTTCAGGTAGATGTAGAAAAACCTCTCTACCTCTTCTTGTAGTTGGTCTACTAAGCCAGGCTCTACTTTGTTCCTCATTGCTCTGCCCGTGAATGTGAATGTCAAGGAGGACAGCGCAAGGAGAAGTCCCCCAAGAATAAGCAGAGGTAAAATGATCGACGCGAAGATATCAAAACCTGAGTCAGAAGCTTCAGTGTTGCCATACTCATCCACGGGATAGTAGTAGTAGTAGAGGTTGCCTTGATCTCCTCCTCCTCCTCCCCCTGAGCTGTAGGACGCTGCAGGGGCGGATGCTGCAGGGGCGGAGTACGATGACCCTGCCGAGTGAAGGAACGAAAAAATTATACACGGAATGTCCCAAGAAATGAACTAATTTTTCGACGGCGCAACACTCATGAATTTTGTTCTGATTTAGGTGGATGTTGACGTAGATACAAGTTTATTGAGTTAAATTGAAGAAAAAAGCATCAAAATATTTAAGAAAAAGAATAGTTATCAAATAAAACTTTAATATTCTCTCCTTAGTAATGGGCAGGGAAAGAGTTTGTACATTTTTGGAGACATCCTGTATTAAGAAATATTTATTTACTAGACAACCTCGTGAATCTAATTTCAAAGGACAATTTAGTACAACAAAAAATCAGTTCAAAATTATTTCATTTTGAGGTGGGGGGTCAGATGAGAAATACTTGGAATAGTTAGTTACAAAGTATACTACATTGCATAAAATAATCATAGAATACAATTTATAATACATAGTAGAATTCGATACATGTAGATATTTATATCAACCATATTGTAACAATGCAAAGTAACCAAGAATAATAAAAATTTAATCCAATCAAAAACTGCATTCGCAGCTCACGTTCCGCCTTCAAAATAATTTGCTTTTTATTTCAATTATGTTGTTATTTAACATTATTCTTCACTCCACCTCCTCCACCGCCTCCATGATGAACAGCTCCTCCTCCTCCACCACCGCCATGGTGTCCTCCTCCTCCACCACCTCCACCACCATGGTGAGCACCGTCTCTATCCTCCGCAGGGTGGTACCTGTTAGGGCGCCCATGATCCACAGTCGCTGCTGCAGCAGCACACACCACCGCCAGCAGCACTAAGTACCGCAGCATCTGGAGGGAGATGAGGTCTTCAGCACCAGTACCTTCTAGCTTACACTGAAGTCGAATAATTATCTGCATAACCTGTGCTAAAAGAGCCCTGGTTTGAGTTCACACACAGCGCTGAAAAATCTCCCGCTTGCGACGCAGGGGACCAGGAAGACTGACTGACTGACTGACTGACGATTTCCTCAAAATAAAACAAGAGCATGAATACCTGAATGTAAACACGCATGCATAGTTATGTGTAGCTGAATGAGAACATACCTATATGGCGTGTATTCACACGCTATATATATGAGATAAATAAAAACTTTGTTGTCAAAATTGAAATTTAGAATGAGTCACATGTTCCTTGTTGACTGTACACCGTTAGACAGAGTTGACTGTACACCGTAACACAGAGTTGACTGTATACCGTAACACAGAGTTGACTGTACACCGTAACAGAGTTGACTGTACACCGTAACACAGAGTTGACTGTACACCGTAACACAGAGTTGACTGTACACCGTAACACAGAGTTGACTGTACATCGTAATTTGACTATCGACCATCACACAGGGCTGACCATAAAGCATAATACCTGACTATAAAACACAATACCTGACCATAGAGCACAATACCTGACCATAAAACACAATACCTGACCATAGAGCACAATACCTGACCATAAAACACAATACCTGACCATAAAGCATAATACCTGACCATAATTAGGACACAATCAAGACCGTGTCATGACACACCAGGACTGCAGAGGCTGCGTAACCCACATGAGAGGCTGCACCTGGCCGCCCATTTACGTGCGAAGCAGAGCGTGCGCACGTGCAGCAGCCGACGCACGTACAGTAGCCGGTACACGTGCAGCAACCGCCACACGTGCAGCAGCTGCCACACGTGCAGCAGCCAGCCAGCACAAGTGCAGCAGCTGGCGCACGTACAACAGCCGGCGCACGTGCAGCACCCGACGCACGTGCATGAGCCAGCTGCGACTGTAGCATCTCAGACGCACTTTGTTGTTGTAGAAACTGTACTACGCGTGTACTATATTGTAGTGTACGGCGGTCTCCGCCAGTGTGCAGGTATTGGCGTGAATGTAGCAATGAATTCAGTGGTGAACACGCAGGGATGCACACACACACAATACGCAGGGATGCATGTGCTCATACACACACACAAACATACACACACACACCAACACAAATGAAAACTACATAACCAAATTTTACACAATTGTTGCAATCTCAAAATTTTGAGAGATTGTCACAATTTTCAATAATGTGGAGTTTTTACTTTACGATTACAGCACTAATTTCCTTAGCTGTTACCAATAGGTTAGTGTAATTCCCATGTTTTATAACTTTCTTGGAATAAAGAGTTTTGTTTCTTTATTACAAAATAATAACCACATGGAAACATTTTATACAGAAGTACACATTTATAGGCGTCGACAATGCTATGTCTGTCCGAGCATAGAAATGAAGGCAACTGACAAGCACACACGGAGTTACACCCTTCATTAAGCTCCTGTAGCGCCTTTACGAGCCTCTACCTCAAGCTCCTGTAGCGCCCCTACGAGCCTCTACCTCAAGCTCCTGTAGCGCCCCTACGAGCCTCTACCTCAAGCTCCTGTAGCGCCCCTACGAGCCTCTACCTCAAGTCACACCACAGAGGACGGGAACAGTCGCTGGGAGCAGCATCACTAGTCTTAAGATGTTAGCGTTAACAATTGAAAACGTAATACCATGTACTGTGTGGCACAGTACTGGATAATATTCTACTGTGTAATACTGTACCAGTGTGGTACTATACTGTGTGATACTGTACTGCGTAATATTGTACTGTGTGATACTGTACTACGTAATATTGTACTGGGTGTTACTGGACAGTGTATTACAGTACTGTGTGATACTATACGGTATCGCACAGTACACAGTGATGTATCGGAATTAGGATTCACACAAGCATACATCACACATCACACATCACAGTCACTAGAACATTGACAAGGACACGGCTGTTGCTTGAAACAACCACCAGATGTCACAGGAGCGCGTCCTCGTCCACAGGTCAGTCGAACGCTCCGTTCAGAGGCAGAGCAATTAACACAAGAACGCTGGACCGTTATCAGGCCTGGAAAGCTCTAACTGTGAACCTCGAAAACTGTTTATTAGGTCCAATGAGTTAGTAATAAAGAGAGCATATGCACAGTCATTCTGTACGTAATAATTTATAGTAACGGATTGAATGAATGTGTGAGTGATGAAGTGTATCTTGTGATTCACTTTTTAAACTTTTGCAATTATGTATGTACTCAGGTCCAGTAAAACTGTGCAGCAAGCTTGTGCAACAAAACTGTGCAACAAAACTGTGCAACAAAACTGTGCAGCAAAACTGTGCAGCAAAACTGTGCAGCAAAACTGTGCAGCAAAACTGTGCAGCAACTCTGTGTAACAAAACTGTGCAGCAAAACTGTGCAACAAAAGTGTGCAGCAAGCTTGTGCGGCAAGACTGTGCAGTAAAACTGTGCAGACACAAGCGCTGGAACTAAGAAAGAGTCTTTGACAACAGAGACGTGGTGAAAGCAAGAGATAAGATACGTGTATTGTTGAGTGTCTTGTGAGTAGTGCGAGACACACACAAGCACACGAGACACATTCAAACACACAGAAAAGATACTCAAACAAATCGAAAGCAAGAAATACACCTTTGTAATTAAAAAGTGGTCACAACATACCTAAAGCAATGGTCAGTTCTAGTCCAACGTATGTACATCGTATAAATAATTTACAAAATAGTCTCTTAAACATTGCTTCTGAAAGATAACTGGCCCAGAACATGATCTGATAACAGAAGAGGATAACATCCTGAACATCTAGTCTCTCAGAATTAAGTGTTAGAGTACGGGACGAGGACAGCATGGAGGTTATGGAAGACTTATGGTAGCTGCAGCAGCTGAACACGTACGCTCAGTAGTACTCCACTGCCATCTAGAGAACGGTCCGTTACAGACTGCCTACCCAAGTCCCAAATCGTTTAAAGTTAAGGCATCAATCACGCACAGGCCGTTCAATAACACAATTTTCCCAAACAATGAACTCACACATTTCAGTGGTGCCCCACTAACAGCACCATGATTGTCTTTACACATTTATTTCGCTATTAAGAATTCAAAGATTAATTGAACGTAGAAAATAGGTTTGTAAGTTATATCCTATTCAGAAATAACCGCATACAGTGCTAGATTTTCCTACTCATGTTTTTCGATGCCTGAACATCTATATTACATGTTTCTTATAGCACGATATCCAGCCTGTACATATTATTTCAATATACAGGGTGTCTCAAAAAAATGTACTCACCTTTTAACCGTTGCTAACATGCTGTCTTCTTTGTGTTGCAGGTGTGAGGTTCGAACCTTTGCGAACATGATTCTTTAATTACATTTAATCATGTTCGCAAAGGTTCGAACCTCACACCTGCAACACAAAGAAGACAGCATGTTAGCAACGGTTAAAGGGTGAGTACATTTTTTTGAGACACCTTGTATAAACAGAGGTAAGCATAGAAGAGGGAGGAGGTCGTACCCCCAACCCTGTGCTCTCCCCCACACACATCACTGAAGAACACTCAAAATACATAGATACATACACTTCCTAGTGACCTGCATACGCACACGCACCTGCACAGTGTGTGCAGGTGTAACGGTTGTGTGTGCAGTTACAACCACAAAAACATGTGCAAGTCAACAAGCCTTCCTGAACAGCTGTTTTTCCACGCCACTTCTTGTGCGTGCAGGTGTTTTTTATCTTGCTTAGTTGTTCTTAATTCAGTCATTTAATTATTTATGCTTAGTTATATAGTTATTTACGCTTAGTTATTTAGTTATTTATGCTTAATTATGTAGTTATTTATGCTTAATTATGTAGTTATTTATGCTTAGTTATTTAGTTATTCATGCTCAGTTGTTTAGTCAGAGTTGCTTGTCTACAGATATTTTAAATGCTCCATACACAAATAATATGCTGTAACTAATCATTACGTGCATCAGGACTTATAGCTAACTAGTTTAATGTATATTAGTGTCTGTGTAGTTAGCATGAATAAATTAACAGAACTCTGAAAAACTCGCCTAATTAAAAACTTTCTTACCTGCGCGGCAATTTTATTGAAGAAAAGTTTTAATGTAAAGAAGCATTGTGGCAGAGTGGTACACAACTGTGGTAGTGTGGTACACAACTGTGGTAGTGTGGTACACAACTGTGGTAGTGTGGTACACAAC
>VCRD01003998.1:6692-51820 GCA_006783055.1 Trinorchestia longiramus
TATACCTGTGTGGCCTGCACGCATGTGTGACTGTGGCCTGCACGAAAGACTAAAACCATCTGCCCACAGTTCGTTTGCAATTTTTCTACAAGATTTTCTTCTCGGAAAAATAAATAACTAAAAAATGTTGAAGAAATGTTAAGGTTCAAAGCGTGTTAAAGCGGCTAAAGGAGGTCAAGCCAAATATGAATCAAAGTAAGAAAGAATATTTTTGCTCTATGTATGAAAATAAATCGATCACTTGTCAATAAAATAGCTTTATGTAACCTTTTTGCATCGAAATTACGGAATTTAAAAGTTCATAATAATTTAAACACAACTGTAATTATTCCATAATTTTTTATAGTTGACGTATCAAGAAGATTTAACTAGAAAGTAATCTTATATAGTTCACTAAATGCACATACACTCGTACACAAGAGGCAGTTAGAATAGAAGTCTTCCGAACACGTGTCCAGCTGTACAGATGTGTTCGTGCTTTTGCCTCTGAGCAATTGTTTTAAAGTTCATCCGATCACTTGTTAACTTTATGGCTTGCATACTCAACTTGCGTAATTCAATCAGATCGAATGGAAAGAATTAAGGCGCAAGTTCACATAAATTATCCGTTAGAGCCTACTTCGTTTTGACATCAAATACGAGTATCTCTACTTCAATGTCTTTGTGGAATCGTGAAGCAAATGCACTTTTGATCTATTGTCCCCTTACGGAAATACTTTTCCGATGGCATTGAATCATGTTTTCCCGTGCTGTGCTAAACACGTGTTTTTGTGAAGGCTGCAACATTGACATACAAAGTGGCATCTGCTGCAAGTCTGCCTTTGTCCTGTAGAAGAACAAATCCTTTGATCAAAAAGGGCGAAAAGCAAAGAGGACAAAGAAGGGAGCAGAAAAGGGATAAAGAAGGGGCAAGAAGACGAAAGAGGAGGTAGAAAGAGGGTGAAAAGTGATAGGAAGAGGACGAAGAAAGAGGTAGAAAGAATACGCGGGAGACCGAAAGAATGCACGAGAGGGGGCAGGAAGAAGGAGGCAGGAAGGGGGAAGGAAGGGTTTGAGGGGACATGGTCAGAAGGAAGTGAGGGGAGAAGAGACTTACTGGGATCCCATCGCTGGCCTACGTCCTCGTGTTCCTGGAGCGTGAAGAAGGTCAAGGTAGCATGAGAGGGTTCACATGCAGCCGTGCACCGGCAACCGTGTGGAGATACACCAAGTTGTACGTGACGTACGCAAAGTGCACAGGGTGTACTGAAGGTATACAGGACGAACACCAGGGGTATATGTAGAATGTACACATGAGGTATAGTGTACACCAGTGCTGTAGACATGGATTATTATTATTATAATTATATTCTTGATTTAACCACCGTAGCTACCTGCAGTCATAGAATGAGTGTCACAGACAAGAGCACACACGTAGTAAGTCTCCAGAGCTGGTCACGGCAGTTCACCGCTTAGCATCGGAATGGCCCAGCATATAAGAGATATTCAGCCCCACGTATGAGTCCCGAGTGTGAGGCGTGCAAGTGTATGTGTGTATGTGTAGGTGCACGTGAGGGAAAATGCAAGCGTGTGTATGTGTAAAAACGTGCATGTGTGAGCATGTGTACATGCGTGAGAAGATGATAAACGTTTTTCCCGAACGTTAATTGTAAAAATCTCAAGTCTAATTGCTTGGGATTTGAATTTTAGCTTACATCTGAACGGCATGCAAGTTCTTCGTAGCTCATAATACCCGTTGTACAAAATCGCTGAAGCCAAAGTACCTTAACACTCGGCAGATTAGGGCGTAAATTTACGTATTTTAAAATCATTAATGAACAGAACTTGAAATACATTACATATTTTTACCGTATCTTGCTTGACTTTTAGTTTAGTTGCCAGTAGTTCAGGTTGACATCCTCCGTCCTTCTAGACCTAGTCATCACAACAGCCGTGACTGAATCACTTACGGGAAAAGGTCTCGTCAGACGAGTAGAAACGTAAAATTAATCGCAAAGAAAGGACTAAACGAAATTAGGTAAATTTACAAAAATTATCACAGTTAAAGGGCTAAAAACTGGGACAACTTGTCCTCGGTGTCTGAGCAATTTCATGTAAACAAGATGAGTCTCTGCTCCGCGAACTGCTCACCTGCCGCTTGTCATCGCAGTTAGCACAAGATTTTGGCGCGCCCAAGCAATTTTAATTAAAGGCTGTGAACGTTTGCCGCAGCCTCTAACGGCGCCCAGCTGGGCCTCATTAAAGCCTCAGAGGCGCCTCTTTGCGGGCCGCGCCTCAGACCAGCTGACGGCAAATGGGGCCACTCGAAGCAACAAAACAAACACGAGTCTTTTTCTCGAGTAATTTGTTCCGTTCCTAATTTTGGCTTACACCAATAATGATCGCATCCTGATGATCCAGACGAGATGCCTTGGCTCGCTCCACCGTTGTGGAGGAGATAAAAATTACCATAGTCAATGATTTGAGATACAGTACCTGTCTTTTGCAGCTGCTAGCGTCGTTTGCTTATAATTTTAGTTAACATGAACTGATTACAACAATACAGCTCAACAACAAAACCAAACGGCGTCTAAAGAACTATGGAGAGGATTTCTCGACTCTAGATATTTATTAACTATTTTACCTACATCTGATCAATCAGCATTCTGAATATACATCTGTACAAAGTGCCAATAAAAACAACAGAAAATTAAACTTTTCAGTAGTCTTATTTTGCTTTCAACTACTCACACTTTGAAAATGAATACGAAACCAATATTCAATAAAAGCACTTTGATGANAGCAATTCTTATATATAATACATATGTACACACCAATTTTATTCTTGTTAGATGACTGCACGAGGAAAGAAGACATTTCGTTGTATTACATTTCTTTGATATCCATCTCTACTATCACCAGCTTGGTCGACTGGTGAGCGAGTCTGCTTGCGAGCGGAAAGACCCGGGTTCGAATCCCGCTGCCGACATGGTTGACGCGGCTAGAAATACGGCATGGGACTTGGGTAAACAACCGAATAATTATCGAAGTAATTATCCGACCCAAGAATGGGCCCGAAGGTTCGTTCCTATAGCCTCATTCTATTCTAAATGATTGAGTGGAGTATTAAAATTTTTATACGTACGCTCGACCATCGTTTCGATGGGTAGCCCTTCTGCAAGAGTGCCAGTCTCAGCGGCACCCAATCTACTGAAGGCCTGCAGGCTATCTCAGTGAGCTGGTATTTAGGAGGCAGTCAGGCGCTGCAGTGGTTGAGTGGTGCGTAACTTGTGCTTGTGATACGCAGTCCTTAAATCGAGTCTTTACACAGCACTCGATCTTCTTCCGCTTGCAACACAGAAGATCATTTCCTCCTTATCAAGCTCATCTAGTGCCCTTACGACCTCGTATATCAAGTTGCAATGCAGTGATAAAAATAGTCGTTGGGAATATCATCACTAGTTTTAAAAAGGTAGCATTAAGAATTGAAAATCCGTTGACAATAGATGTACTGTAGACTATATTGGAAAATGAAGTTTATTTGAAGCCGAAGCAGCTGTGAAGCCTGTTGGATAACTTCCATAGAGCATGCGTCTCTTATTGAAATGTTCAAAACTTCATATCTAATAAAAGAAGTTACCTCGTTAAACCATTACCACCAAACGTACTTCCCGTATTCACGTCGAAGAAATGAAGTTCATAAAACGTTTTCTTCTGAAAGCCTCGACGTAAGTTCAAAGAGAACTTGATCCTTGAAATACCATACGATATGCAACATCAAAATATATGTAATAACTCTTCTCGAGTTGTTTCAACCGATGCCAAGAAAGAGGTAAAAAGTGTACGAGAAATATACTGGAGCAAAGCACGTACTTGTACAACGTCTGAAGAGCTACGTAAAACGAGCCGATTATACATACAAAAAAGTGAAGATGGCCTGCCCCCCCAATCCAACTATTATTTCTGGAAAAACGTTTTATTGTAATATGTTTATTTTATATTTCAGTACTCTTTATGCTAATTTCATACCTCACCTGCATCATGTTTTTCTTTGCGTTTTTATGATTAGAATTACATGCATATTATGAAAATATCCCTTCTCGGTAGACGTGTGCATGGGTCAGTCCTAAAAAGTCACATTTGGCAAGAACGTGTACATATGTGTCCGCCGGTAAAGGAATAAACATAAAAACAATTTTTCATTCATTTTGGATACTGCAAGTGTCATTCCATGCTAGACTGCTGTCACTGAAACCCAAATAGCAACCTATGCACCTAAAGCAGCAGTAATGCATTACCAGCTTCCAAATCCACAAATTTTAGCCAATGCTACTTCTAGCGATCAAATTCATCTCACAACAATCGATACCATTTAAATTTTAGAATCCACAAATGCTAATAGCACAAGGTTTCAAATTCCCTACAAACGCCAGCAAAATTCTCTTGAAGAGTCGACTTTTGCAGTGTTTTCCCAAGCTGTTCATACAAGGAGCTATCGGACTAGGCATCTCTACTACATCTCATCCACTTATTATTCATTTCAAAAATTCTCTCGATGAACGTATTTTTCTATTAAAACAAAATTAACTAAGAAATATAACATTCGGCCTGTAAAGGTTACAGTGGAGAAGAAATCCTTTAATACATTACCGAAGAGTGGCGATGTGACCAGAGGTTGGGGACCGTATCAGTCGTCCAGTACGAGGCTGTAATAATCCGCTCGAGCCTAGCACTGCCCGAAGGGAGCCAGTGTCTACGCTCTATCACTGACTAATAGAATAGGAATAATTCGAGGAACTCGCTGGAATAACAGTATTTCACTATAATATGAACATGACCGGCTGAGTAGCCCTCCAGGAGAAGATACTGACGTGATGTCTCGTTTCTTGAACTCTTATTGTGAAGAAAATTTGCGCAGCTTAAGCGTGTTACAACACACTAATTCTGAGGGGATTTTAAGGATGATGAGAGGATTCATGTATAATCTGGAGGAAAAATAGGCCTGTCTTCTAGTTATTCAAGAGAAGAGAACTGGAATTTTTCTCATAGCATACCATTTCTTTACTCCACACAGTAGTAATGTAGATGCGTCATGTATTAGAGCATTGGAAATGCCATGATTTAAACACCGGTGTCTGCACAAGGTCTATAGTAGCACCAGGAGATCCTTCGTAAAAAACTTATTACATTTCCGAGGTCACTCATCATAAAACTCAAAGCACACCAGTTGTCCGTTTGCCAACGAACATTCCAGGTTACAAATCTAATATACTGGTCACTTGTAAGGTTAAGCATACGGGCATCGATGTCGTTCAAGGTTTTCAAGCATTAAGCTCTGTTTGAAACTTGTCCAGATGTCGGGCAGCACTCTGAGGATAGTATAAGAGTCTTCAGGAGCGTATGTATAACTTATTCCCCATTCAATGCCTTTGAATTCATTTTTTCATTACTCCCTCTGGTTGGGAACAGTCGGTGCATAGAACTTTTGACATTAGTTGGAAACAGTTCGAGCACAGGGAAAAAAGTCTTAATTTAATTTGTACATGATACGTTAAACTGTAAAAAATGTACGAAAAATAATGGTAAAGAATGAATTTCAAGAATATTTTTCGGAACATCAAAGCCGTAATGTTTTTTCGACCGTGCACCGAATGTTTCTGACCACAAGGAGTATCAAATTATGCACATGTTTCGTGGTTTTCTGTTTCGTTTTCATTTCGTGAACTTTTATCCCTGGTATTAAAAGAAAATTGGATGAGACTGGCGGCGTTCAACTTCTGCATGAGACTGGCGGCGTTTAACTTCTGCATGAGACTGGCGGCGTTTAACTTCTGCATGAGACTGGCTGCGTTCAACTTCTGCATGAGACTGGCGGCGTTCAACTTCTGTATGAGACTGGCTGCGTTCAACTTCTGCATGAGACTGGCTGCGTTCAACTTCTGCATGAGACTGGCTGCGTTCAACTCTTGACTCAGAAACGCTGGAAGACTTCAGCAGGAGTGCGTACATTATCACGCACCTAAGGATCAAAGAAAAACATCTCACATCAATAATCACTTTAATTTTACTCACAATTGGAGGCTCTTAATGTGTCATGCAAACTCTATATTTCGTCCTTGTAGACGCGTCATACATTACCGAACTGGGCATGCAGGGAATAAATTATCGATCCCATGCTAAGGAAGGAAGATCGTGCTACGTCGGAAGAAGTGCTTAGATAAAGAAAGCTACTTTGCACTCACAAAGAAACGAATAAAAGATGACGGCAGGAGCAGAAAGGACTTTACTCGATCAAGTGTTGTCAGTCAGTACGCAAGCGGTTGCATCCTCAAAGAAAAGAAAAGCATAATTAGGGAGAAGGCATGCATGACAAAGAAAAACTCGAGAAATGGAAGCAGATCCTCGTAATCGGCGACAGGAAACTCTGAGAACAACCTTCAAGAATGCTAACACGATGAAATCATAACAATTGTTAGTTAGAAGCTCAGTATTAAAACGGACCCATCCCCAAGGAACACTTAATGAAGCAAGAAATGTTGAAAGAAAATCTCCAGCACATCGTTCCTGAACAATACGAATTAAATTCAACAAGAAAATCAATACGAGTGTCCGCATGACGAAACATGGAAGGTTGACATCTCCACAGAAAATACAAAGGTGAGCATTCAATAACAAGCACATGAATACGAGTAGTTAAGCACAAACTATGGTTATCCTAATACAACAGCATTCACTGGTGAACATCACAACGTGGGAGGTATGATGATAAATAAGTTATTGCAGCACAGACCTGTGCATGTCGAGCACAACGCCCTGTGTCACACAGAGCGTCAGTACTGTTGTGAGCTTCATCAAATTCCAGCACTCAGAGTCCTCATGAGGTCATCAATTTACGTATTTAAAAAATGTAGTTAACTTAAAAAAATGAAAACGTTGACACTTTCACGACTCGCTACAACTGTCGTAATGGCTACAACTGTCGTAATGGCTACAACTGTCGTAATGGCTACAACTGCATTGCCAGAGTTATTTTCCATTGCCGTTACAGTTCAGATTTGCAAGAGTTTAAATCCGATTAATCTAAAAGTTTTCCAATCAAATCACTAAATATGCGTTTCAAGTGATAATACAAATACGATAATGTCGAAAGTGAATGAAAGACACTCGCGTGGAAGGTCGCCTACACAATTCGCTGGCCTCTCACACGTGCGTGCAATGAAAGACGGAGAGGTAAGGCCTTTTTCATGCGCTGAACCCACAACAGACTCCCACAATAACCAAAGCTAATTCGGCGATGTGTAGCTCGGGTAACTTCTGAGAAATACAGAGCCATCGAACATGATGATTAAAAAGTATACTTCACGAGCCAGATGAAAATAATAGGAAATGAAAATTAACAATTTTCAGTGTAAAAATTGCTGAAATGAATAAAATGGATTACTCAAACACATATATGGACACTCTAAATTAGGTCTGCTACACGCACTCCCTCCATTCTCGATACACATGACTGACTGCATTGTCTTTTCAGCGCACCAAGTCTAGCTTTGAAATCAATAAGATAATATCTGGAGGCTTGCTGGTCAAACGTATACACGCAATTAATACAATCGCTAGTTTAGCATGTAATACACACAATCCTTAACAAAGTAAACAACCAACTCACGAAGACTTAAAAATTAGTTTCACTTAAGATATATACTCAATTAACAGGAGCCACTCACTAATGCACATGCAAGAAATTTAGACGATATCTGAGACAGTCACAGGAATAACACCTCCGAATACGTTCAATTAAGGACCACCATGCTAGTTTGCACTCAATGTGTATATAAGAAACGTTAATTTTAGACTGAGCAAGTTAATATGAACTTCCACGCGTATGTTAGAGTCATTTAAGAAAAATCGAACTATTATGCATTGTGATCCGTATACTCAGGCCAAATTAGACTCGTTTTCCAACACCACATGAAGCATACGACAAACCTTACTCCTCTATCCTCTACACTGCTACGTGGCACCATAACAAATAAATCTCTCCCTAAACAATAACTTTATCACTATTGTCAGAGGCAATTCCGACAAAATAGGCATGCACAGTTTTACCTATATAATTACAAGGAAGGCGTTTAAGGGAAGTAACATCAAATTTTCCAAGAAGCAAAATAAAGAAAATGACAACATCCAAGAGATTCCTAAGGAAGCTCATTTTACCGGTGTGCGGTGGTCATCTGCAACAAAACATGCACCACTCACCCACACTTAACCCTTTCATGCAAGCTGTTTCACTTGAGAAATTGTCACGCAACTTATATTGATAGAATTCAAACATGCTTGGTTTACTGAGAGGCTGAGAGCCCGCGTGGCTCAGGAAATTGTGAAAAGAGGGCGTGTTTCTATGAGCGGTTGAATTGCTACTTATTGACAAAGCAATATCATGCTTTATACAGAAGCTCAGTTAATATTCAATCTGAAAAGGGGCTAATGATTATCAATCACCAGTTTCTCAAAACCAGCGTCTACTGAGTACGAGTGGGTAATATGTTTAAGGACATATTCCCAAAGTTCAATTCTTTCATTCACGAATGTGATCACCATCTCAGTACAGGAGTAGGCATTAAGTACACAGAGATAATAAGAAGCAGCTTTTCACCAAACATTCCCGTGTGCTGGACAGAAAATTTAATGCAAAAAACTCGCAAAGGGCGTTTATATCCAAGAATAACAGTTTACCCGAGCGCTCACATTTTATTCAGGATATTTCTTCGATTTACCACACAAATCTGGGTACCTTGTAAAGAAATGAAGGCTCTCAAGCCTTCAATCAGCCTTACTCACGAAAACAGATCTCTCCATTGGCTTATAAATTGGTGATAGCTTCGCTCATTAGTTAGGATACACCTGGATGAGGAGCTACGGAAATGGATGAAACATGCTTCAACAACAAAATTGAAAATTTTTAGGTTCTATTTTTGTATTAAAATAAAACTAATTAATTAATTAATCACGAACCAGTTGAATCGATTGTAGTAGATAAATCAAACTGTTTTAGAACACCGACTTTGGTATTCCTTAGGTGGTGAGTGGTAAAATTCTTGCCTCTACAAAAGCGGGAGAGAGGAGAGGGACGGATACAAGACAATACGATAAATCCCGGCCATCAAGTGCAGGTGAACTTGTCAGGTCTGCCATCAAAACACTAGTACTGTCTCGGCACTATCACTGATCTCGTAATACCCATTTTTCGTCATCGGTTCAGGTCTATGGAGGACCTATGAAGTCCGCCACAAATGTTACGGCGTCCTCATCAAACTTCCACATGAGCGCACAATATTCAAGTCTTGGTGTCAAATGTTAAGAGATTCTAGTAAATAACATCAGGTTCAAATTGAACTGGGGAAGAAATTTTTCGATAATTGAGGCTAGAGTTAAGATGGACAATGAAGCCTGGTGGATGCTGGCCAAACTACAGGAGTGAGGATCCCTAATGAAGACCTCGCGTAGATTGGATGAAGATTTAGATGATAAACGCAAAGTACAGCATAAATTGAATATCTAGTACAGTAACGCAATGGTCAAAAACAATCCAGTGGGTGAACAAGTATATACAGGTAAACATTAACGAGTAGTGAAAAGCAAGAACGAGTTCTGGAGAAACATGGCTACGCAGTTCAGAGTCCCAGGCATAAAGCCACACATGGCAGTTTAAGCCATGACTTGGTGCCGTGCGCACATTAGCAAGAAGCAAACACACTTACAATTCAGTCACAGTTCATTTTACTCGAAAACAAGTTACTAGAACTGAGACAAGAGTCTGGGTACCCGAGTACTGTGTATTGACAGCAGGGAGTGCTTCTTGACCACAAAATCTGTAGTTGCTGAATATGTGACACACTGGTACCATTATTCAGCGTGTCAGCCGTACGCATGTGCTTGCGTGCTATAGAGGTAGAGAAGGTTCGGTTCTTGCACGACAATGTGCACATAACACAGAGCTCTGCACCTGCTACAGAGTGCAAGATCAGGTTAAGCAAATGGGCATCTCAAGCAAACACCACACTGAAAACAAGCTGGAGCTTGGGGCTCGGCAGTTGATTCCTTATCAGTAATTTGGACGAGTATTCTGCAAACCCGAGTTTACTCATAGAACTAAGACGTAATACTGTTCATACAGAATGGTTAGCCTACATCCTGATACCATATATTGTAGGGTCAAAGTTAGAGAAGACTCGCAGATTCATACAAGGTATTGAGTGAGAAGCAAACATTTTGCTGAGTGTTCAGAAAAAATATTGACACGAACAGAACGCAGTTTAAAAAAAGATAGATGTCATTAACGTACTTTCGTTTCTTCATTGAAAGTCACAAGATTCTAAGCAGCGACGGGACACATTATCAGCAGACTGAGACTATATGAGCGTATGTTCAGCTCACTCAGCAAAGGAGACCTTCAGGCAACTGAAATCCAAAATTTGTCAGATGAAAACAAGGTATCTAATATGAGTTCAAAGAATGTAATTGGAGAATGAAACTCTCCAGGTAGATAAGTTACAGTCTCGGTCGAAGACAGTATCAAATTAGCGGAGGCCAACTGTAAGAGCACAGTTAAGGTTGAGAACAACACACCAGCAGTTGGCCAACAGCTTAACAGTTGAGAACAGCACACAACTCCCCCTCAAAAAGTTGTCCAACAGCACAACAATTGCAAACAGCACAACAGTTGCAAACAGCACACCAGCAGTTGTTTAACAGCAGAGAGCAACTGAAGCAAGGCTTAGCAGATGACGATGTCGGGATAAGGTAGCTGCATCGTGAGGGGCTTCAGTCCACTGAAGGAGTTGCAGGTGGAAGCGGGGGAGGTGGTGGCGAGTCCGAAGCTGGGGGTGATAGGAGGTAGCGTAGAAGTAGGGGGTGGTAGGCGACCCAAAACCTCAGTCAACTTCGAGTGCAGCGGCTCCGGCTGCAAACAAACGCGTTGTTCTATTTTACTGAATGATGCTTGTTGACCCTTGAACCTCCAGAATTTTCTCCAATAAATAAAGTGTAGAAAGAAAAAATAGGAACAGGAATGGACTTCAAGTTGAAGGATTCGCTGTCTCTAGACAGACCATGATTTAGGATGAAAATAGGAGATGCATAAATAGTCCGCCCAGAAGGAAAAAATGAACCGACAGCGGCGCTGCCTCAGGTGCAAGTAGCTTAAGTCGCTCCTGTTGCAGAGAGCACAATTGACGTCAACAGGGCGCCTGCTCACACTACTTAAAACTTGGGACTTTGAAAAAATAAATGATGCACTGAATTCTATTCAGGCAAAAGAATAATGCTAGTGAACAGGAAAGAGAGGGACTTATATTTGAACAAAAAGTTTTCAAAACAGTCGCTCAGTAATAGGGCTTCAATTCATTATTTCTTGCAAGTAGTAATACTATCATAAGAAATCATAATAAATTAATAATACAGCACAGAGACACTCACAAACCGCAGCAATGACATCACAAAAGATTTCGTTCGGAGCCAGCCGCACTATTACCTGCAAGAGCAGCAATTACCTGAGGCCGAGCAAGCAGGGCTTCGTAAGAGTCATGCAGGAGGGCATAGGTCTGCTGGCGCCGTCGCTCCTCTTCTCCCCGGAAATGCTCCGCAACGCGTCCTCCCGCTACAAATCCCAACCCCGTCGCCGCCCCCTTGAACGCATCGAAGGGAACCGTCTCCACGCTGGTCAGTACATCACGCTGTAATGAAAGAACTTTCAGTGTGGAACACCACTGACCTGTAGAAAGTGCACATTACTGACCACCTGCAGGTGCAGGCTGCAGGGAGTGTAAGACACCTCCTCACCTGAGGTTAGTGCTGGAACCGCACGCATTATCATGAGGTGCCTTCAGCACGAGGGCACTCAAAAGCTCCTGGCATTGCATGCATCTTGAAACGATGCAAACCTGTTTCTTCTAGAAACCAAGATAAGCTATTTAAGGTCACACCAATAATGTAAAATACTACATGTCTCCAATGGATGAACTGCGTGAAGCTCTGATACAGAAATGCCATGAAAAGCTGAGTCGCGGTGAGATGTTTCAACATGACAATGCACCACCACACAACGAATTTAAATTATACACCACTCGTGTTGCTCTCCAGACTTTGTCTTCGCCAGCATTCCCCTCTACTCAAAATTGAAAAATTTTCTTCCGGGAATGAAATCTTGCACCATTTGGTAATGATTCTGCAACAGCGAGCAGGTTCGAGGACTGAATTTCAGATTTTTTGATGGCCTAGAATAACAGAAGCATCCCTGTAGTGAGCTTGCAAACCTGACTCGCCTTGTACTTACATGCCTTTTACACCAGGGACTTTTCTGCACCTGCTCGCATGTCCTTGGTATTTGTGTATATTATACAGGGCTTCACAAAATACATATCTAAAAGAGCACAATGTCTGCACATAAACGCATGATCTACAACTAGATAGTATCTACACATCGATAATTTCCAGAGCTGGTCTACAAATTTCGTATCATCCTGGGCCCAATGCAAAATAACAGCAACACCCCAGTCACGGTAATAATACCTCAGTCATGTCACTAACACCCGCCACGTCAATAACCCTTCAGTCACGTCAATAACACTCCAGTCACGTCAATAACACTCCAGTCATGTCAATAACATCTAGTCAGAGCAATAACACCCCAGTCACGTCAATAATACCAAAGTCAGGGTAATAACACCCAATCAGGGCAATAACACCCAATCAGAGCAATACCACCCAATCAGGGCAATAACACCCAATCAGGGCAATAACACCACAGTCAAGGCACAGCACATAACACCACAGTCACGGCACAGCACATTACACCACAGACCCTGGTGAGGGCGGGCGAGGAGGCAGCGCTGTCAGTCTCCTCCTGGATGCTGTCAGCTCCGAGACTGAGGTGGGCGAGCTGATGCTGTGCTGACATTGTGGTGGACGCGCGCCGCAAGCTGCTGCTCATCGAGCTCGTGCTGCCCAGCACGCGCTGCTCGTTCAGGCTGCGAGCAAAAAATTATTCATTTATTTATTTATTTAATGGTCATTTAAGTAAAGGGCAGGAGGAAGCAATGTATGAAACGGGCAGTGAGTAGTATACGCAAGGGAGTTAAGCGATAAATACAGTGGGTTATAGGCAGCAAATACAGAGGGTTGGAGACAAGTTGGCTACCATGGTCACTAGAACACCACACATGATGGACGTGCGTCATGACGATGCCCTCTGATTTGATGTGTCACTGACTAGCCCACTTCCTATCCCACTCACCTGGTGGGCTGCAGCAGGGTGATGATCTCCTGCCGGTTGAAGAGCAGGTGGGGAGGCGGCAGGGTGTGCTGCAGGGGGGCATGGATCGCCACCTCTCCTTCATTCGGCAGCAGCCAGGCTGCCTCCTCTTGCCTGCCACAAGTCAAGTCAGATGTTAAGTCAACTAGTGCCCTATTTGTGGTATTAGGCTTGCTATTAGGGCAACTGATGCTCTCTCTGTAATATTAAGCTAGTTATTAGGGTTAATAGTTGATGGAAAACTACACAATTTGTACGCTCTATTCAACAAGATACCCATCATACCTTCCAGATGAACCTGCAGAACATCACAATCATAATTGTTACTTCCGCATGGGAAAGCTTAGTGTACATCGATCTCTGAGAATAATCTGAACCCTCAACCAAAACAATCAGAAATGCCAGTTTTCCATGAACGCTGGTCTCACAAACAAAGCTCTACACGAAGGACGTGACATTAATACTACAAGTGACAGGAGACTAACATCCATTTTGTTCTTGCATACCACTGTTCTGTCGCAGACCATCTGCAGAGGTATGCATGTATTACTAGTGTGCACTGCTACACTGATTGTATAGCAGTAGAACCCTGAATGCACAGCAGAGACGGCTACACTAGACCTACAGCAGTGGAATCCTGGATGTACAGCAGTACACTGGATGTACAGCAGTACACTGCATGTACAGCAGTACACTGCATGTACAGCAGTACACTGCATGTACAGCAGTAGAATGCATCACAACAATCAATGTGAAATACAGTCAGACGCAGCAGCAGGTCACAGCTGTGAACTACATGCAGTCATGAGAACTGTGGCATGCAAGGTTATAGTTGTACGAGGCTACCTGCGTGTGATGACAGCCTGCACATGGGAGCTAAGCTGAGGCACAAGGGCAGCGGCCACCGCCATGACGGCGGCCACGGTGCAGTGAACACTAGCCACCACAGTAGGGCTCACGCTGGCGCTCACGCCGCTGCTGCTGCTGGTAGTCACCGCCCACTCCTGTGTGGCATCCCTACATCAGTACCTGAACTGCTAGCTGCGCACGGCTGTTAATGTTGTGAACTAGGCCGTTAACTGGCCAATGTTTTGAAGTAGGCCGTTAACAAGTCAATATTGTAAAATTACGCCGCTAACCAGTCAATGTTGAGAAACTAGTCCTCCAACTAGTCAATGTTGTCAAACTAGGCGTTTTAACTATTCAATATTGTGAAACTAGGTCACTAATTAGCTGTAAAAATAGTGAGTTAACACCGACGATAACACTACACAACACTACTACTCTTTAAAAGCTACGGTCTGATCACACAAGCCTGGTTGCACACAAATATATCAAGTGGGGACTTTCTGACAAGTGAGTGCTGCAGGAACTGCACCAACCGTATCCTGACGCCATGGATTTACTCCCCCATACCTGCATGTTGAGCATAGTCCTGATGACGTCCAGCGGCACGTCCTCGGCCCGCACCTCCACCAGCAGTTGCACGAGCAGCACGTACGCCGCAGTGAAGTTGTCGTTTGAATTGTTTGCCATCTGACAGCCGTCCTGTGCAGTGATCATACATATTATTGTCATCTGGTAGCTATACTGTGTACTAACCACACACATTAATGCCATCTGACAATCATATTGCGCAGCAAGCACACCCATTCCGTTCACTCTTCATACACCACACAACTCAAGACGACGCTCGGAGTGACACACGACAACAGAAGGGCAAGTACGATGGTAGAACACGCATGCTCTCTTTTTCATTAGAATACAAAAATACTCTCCCTAACATCGAAGTGTAGCCAAATACGAGTCATAGAACTAATATAGGCGTACAAACAAAAATCTTTCACCTCGTTTTATTTCTCATGGATTGTTGGCGCTCGTAGATTCAAGTAGTTTGTCACATAAAAAGAACACAAGCAATTAGCCACAAACGTGCGAGCAAGGAAGGTTGGGTAGTCTTAGACGAGACTGCAAAACAAGGACACGCTAACACGTGTCCTTCAAGGTGAGTTGCCACCTTTCTCTTCTGAAATTCTCCAGCACTGGACGCACCTGAACTGAAGAGAGGATCTCAAGACCGCACTTCTTCCAGAAGTTCATGTCTTGACTGACGGGCGGCACGTTACGGGCCGTCAGACTCAGCCCGTCCGTTGACAACCTGCACCAACACGGCTACTGTTACATTCCAATGTTACACTAGCTTTAAAGTAGGTATGTCTGCTACGTAAGTGTTCACCATTAATGATAGGACAAAACACTATAATCATATTATTGCGTGTTAACCTTGTGTGCACGCACCGTCACAAGCACAAATATGACAATAAGAAGAGCAGTCATGACACTGGAGCTCAATGTTAACTCAAGGGAGTTGTGCACAGCTAACACGTACACTGAATGTCAACGCTTTGCTCAAGAGGGTCGAGCTGACCTGAGAGATGGACCCTTACTCGGGTACTGCATGCGCTACAGATTGGCAAGAGGAAGCAATCAAGAAGTTGGATCGGGTGATATTTTTTCGTTTGCTTTCCAGCCAAGGAATAAAGGAATTTGTTCATTCAGTGGTCGAGTTGAAATTTGTGACTGACGCCACACAAAATGAGAGCTGAACCTCAAGTTGGCATCAGTGCTTAACAAGTAGCAACAAGTTTTGAAAGTTAGCATCGTGTTCCGTAGTTGTTCGATGTGGACAGTGTATGAGAGGGTGTGCTACATGCGCTACTTGCAAGCAAGAGGAAGAGAATTCGATCTTCTCCCATTGTTGTGCATGGATGAGAACATTGTCAGAGGATAACTCAGCGGAAGACGGGAACGAAGTTTGTAATGAGCACACAGAAGATGTATTGAGAGGATAGATGCAATAGGAGAGTTGCAACAGGAACTCAACAGGATAAAACATACTCACGCAGGACAAGCTACTAGAAAATGATGTAATTTGAAATTTTACGCACTAAAGAGCGATAACGCATCACAGTGATGTTGAACTGATGTGGTGGTGACAGGCAGAGAAGAATAGAAATAACACTTCACAAATGAAGCAGAGACTTGGCACGAGTCTCGACTGTACAGATGAAGCAAGAAGTGTGGCAGTGGACTGTACCTGTAAACATGCACTCGGTCACAACAGGCATACCAGAGTGATCTGAAGATGACTTACAGGCACATGGCAGGCATGTAGCATGCAGGTAGCAGGCATGCAGCAAGTAGGTAGCAAGCATGTGGTAGTCAGGTGGCAGGTAATAGTACACTAGACTCACGTGATGGCAGTAGGGAGGGCGGTGTGGGGCAGCAGCGCTATCAGCACCTGCAGGATGAGCTTCCTAACGACGGCGTCGCTGCTGACGGAGAGGCGCAGGAGGCGGGCGAGGAAGGCCGTCCTGAAGGACGAGTAGTACATGCTGTTCTGGTAGCGACGTGCGATCTGGGTGTAGAGTAATAGTGACTACACATCATCATCCGCACATCACGCATCATCAAGGGCTATGTAATAAACAGTACATTAACATCACAACGTCCATGTAAGAGGATGAATTTATTGAGAAACTTGCAGGCTACCATTTCTCATGAGATGCTGACCACCAAACACGCTTATACTCAACACCCTCACATACGGCTAGAGAACACTAATGGTGCCGTGATGTACCATCAGCTGAGAACGTTTAGTGACCAAGTTTGGAGTTCAAATTATAAATAATACTGACGGATGAACTGTAAATTATTTATATTTTTATGAGGAGCGAAAAGCCACAAATGATGAAATGGTTTTTTTGTGTAGATTGTTAGCGACTGCTCCGATCCCCCTTCAAAAATGATCCCATTCACGATCATTCACTAAAGCACAGGTACTGGATTTTGCTTCTCAGTTGCACTGCGCTAACAGCTCAAATTACTTCCAGTGTTATTTTTAAGGCTAAAAACATACTCGCTATCAAGCTGCAGTAAATTCATAAATTTTAAGTAAGAATTTATTTCGTAGAGGAAAGTGAAGTGTTGGGGACATGAAGACGACCCTGGCTCACCTTCAGGAGGCAGTTGAGCAGCAGGTGCTGGAGCCGCACCTCAGCTGCCGGCCTCATGCCCTCCTCCACGCGCTCGCTCCCTGGCACCTGACCATGCAATGTCATGTCACGTCATAAACAAGTCAGATGCGTTACTTATAGTGGCAGCACGTCACTCACAGTGGCAGCACGTCACTTGTAGTGGCAGCACGTCACTTGTAGTGGCAGCACGTCACTCTCAGTGGCAGCACGTCACTCACAGTGGCAGCACGTCACTTATAGTGACATCACATTGTGACAGCGGAAGCACACGGCACTGTCTAGTGACCACACCAGGACAAAAAAGTAACTACAACAGAACTTAACACGCATGCACATCGTAAAGAATTAAAGTGTCTCACGTCTCCACTTTAAATGTAGTACTACTTTCCTGACGCGTCCCAAGTAAAATGAAAGATTTTGTCACTTCTTACCTTTCCTAAACGATCGTGCTCCAATATTTTACTGTTCAACTGTCAATGGATCTAATTCTAAATCACATGACTACACGAGCTGGAGAGCAATATACGTCATGTTAATTCTGCGAGTGATGAATTAATTAATAAGACAGTCATGTTTAAAACGGATCCCTCTAAGAGAATAATTAAGAAATAAACAGATACTGTCGAAACACATATCAGACTTATTTAAAACACAATGTATCTGTTCAAATGCAACAAACTTCGTCCTAAAATGGTTCAATAAATAATCCATATAACACTCATCAAGAATGACCTCTTTTGTGAACACCGTAATCAAGCATGCAGCAGTTTCTGGCCGTGAGTGCGACACAATAATTTTCAATGTGTCATACACACCCACAGTAGTAGCGGGTCACAGACAAGTCCACAACTGGGAGCTTGAGACAAAACTAACACGTGTATGAGAGTGGTCACTTTATCTTCAAGTCTACTAAAAAGATGCAATCGAGCAGCTTACGACCATTACTGACCCTTTATAGGAGGTCCAAATATTAGTATTAACTAATTATACAGAAAAGGTTCTACGCAAAGTAAGTCCACGAAACAGTCAATCAACAAATCATGAACAATATTAAAAGTTGACCGTCAAACGAAAATAATGGTTGAGCGAGTGCACCTTGGTTAGTATGAATGGCATGGCCTCGATCTTGTGGTAGTCGGGGAGGTGGTGCGTGTACTCAGCAAGGGCGTGGATAAGCTTATCCTGGTACTGCTGCTGTTCCTCCTGACACACCATGCCTGCCACGCCTCCACCTCCCACGGCCAGCTCTGCCACCGTCTCGCTCATGGACAGTCGCACCAGCTCCAGCAGTGAGTTGATCATCTCGATCACAGACGGGCCTGAGGCATCGACAGTCATGTGACAGGCATCGACAGTCATGTGACAGGAAAATTAAGCCAGTTCACATGGAATATTCAAGGGTCCCAGTAATGCTGGCAAGTTCAGCAACTGGTAGCGCGTGGTCATATTCAACTGTAAATCACAAAACGGTCTACACAAAAACCTAACCTATATCCTTACTTCACACCCTTGTACACACGACTACTCCCCAAAACTAGCTGTACGTCCCTGTCTACACTACCAACAAAATACTTGGCCCCACTACACGCTTCCCGGTCCATACCTACACACTCCCCAGCGGAGATGGGGATAATCTGCCCCAGGACGGTGGCTATGCCGCAGCGGGAGGGGGAGGTGCGGTGGTCGCTGAGGTGACTCCGCAGAAGCTCCACCACGTTGATGCTGAACTGGGCCTGCCCACACGTCGTCATCGCAATAATTGTAAATATTCAACCGGAGAACACCGACAAACATACATATTTTCCATTATTCATGTATCCTATTTACAACAGAAATTCATGTTTTGTTGTTAATAAAAATATTTTTAATGTGATCTTCTAATTTGTATGCAAATTATCATCATCACTCGTAGGATATCGCATCCCAGAAATATGAATACCCGGAGAAGCATGCAATCCTTTTTTCCCAAGACGTGGGACCAATACCGTTAATAGTGTTTGGTCACAAAGGAAAGCCGTTGATGCTCATTTCCACAAACTATTACGACCTAAAAGTAAACAGTGACATGGGATAACCCTTCTCTAGCAAAAAGGTTCTGCAGCTGCACAGCTTTAGCCCATGTGGTGAGAGCTAGCTTCCTAATATGGCCTCCTCAGAGAGAGAGAAAGAGAGTAATATAATGCAAATACGGACCTAAAAACGCCATAGACTTGCACACTTGTGGTCTACAAGGCAGGAATGTCGCTAGGGATACCAATGACTAAGGAGTCCAAATCTTAGAATGAGTTGAAAGAAAACCGCCTTCATATCACTTAACGATCTGTAGTTAACCTATTGCTGAAAATAATAAAGTAGGGTTTCGTTTAAACTAAATATTTGTATTTTATACTAAAGCGAGCGAAATTCTTACCCAACATAAGACTAACCTAAGATCTCATCGGGTAGAATCGACCCACGCTAAAGCGTCTGGCTCGATACTAAGACCTCGGACCAAAAACAGGATTTGTGCACCTGAACAAACTTCTATTATGCGCTACTCTAATGCAGTCGAGACAGTGTCTCGCGTGCATAGACAAAGCTGAGCTCACAACTGACCTGGATGGAGTACATGATGATCTTGAAGACGTGCACAGCCATCAGCTCGTTGTTCCACTGCTTGTGCTGGTCCATGTGCCTATAAAATGAGCCAAAACACAATCGGTGCGATGAAAGGGTATCGAATTTTGTGCTTCTTGCGGACCGGATTTGACAATTAATGAATACATAGTTTAGTCAGGCAGCGTACCTTAGTGGTGCGTAAGGGAGTTACTAACACAGTGCACTATACTGAACATCATTGACACGATATGACCTCTGTGCCCACTAACAACACGGCGGTATAAACAAGATAATAAAATATTTGTACAAATGAAGAATTAAGTACAAACACAACTGCTGCATACACTACAATAGACATTTATTGACCTCCCCATGGAGGATGTGATCAGTGAATGCACCTGAGGGAGAAAAATGGTTGAATATTTCACAGGAATTAGAAGTGAATGCAGAAAAGACAAGTCCAGAAAATCATCTAGAGTGTGGGTGCCATACTTCGCGCATATCGTTTTTTGTCCATAATTAAAACTGAAGTTAATCCAGAATTAGAGAACTGAATAAGTCGCGTTTACACAACCCACGTTCATGCAGTCCATTAAAAACTGCACGTTATTCATATTTTTTACCAACATCCTTCGTCAACATCTCTGGTGTGTTCCAGCGTGGGTGATTCTCACGAAAACGCCAGGACAAAGCGAGGCATCAGGCTGACACCGCCACCAGCCTCTCCCTCCTTATTAGCAAGTAACTAACACCTCTCCATACATTTCCATATCAGGAAACCAGCACAGCAGCAGAGATCCACGTCACCTCATGCTGCTTCAGGCCCACCTAACGCTAGATAAGGAACTACTGGTCAGCAGCGGGCACCACTCACATGCAGCTCACCACAACCAGGTGGCATATATCTGGGCCCAATTATTGACTGTGTGCGGTTGACGGTAGTATATAAAATAATGACAAAAACCAGCACCTGAGTACCTAATATCACGGGACTCAAGTTTTAGTCAAAGTTGAACTGAAAACCTACAGATTTAAAGCCGAGAAAACATGGCAAGACTTAGGCGACTTGTATCAGCAGGAAGGTTTTCTCCCTTTATTTAAGGATGGAAACACAATCTGCACCAACAAACACTTGGGTGCACAAGACACCAACACAACAACAAGAAACTAAAGAACTGTTATACCAGAACCTCCAAACTTGTCTCCTGCATTGCAGTTACTAAAAAGACTTGCATAAAGCGTCGACTGTTGGAAAAGTTGAAGCAAACCAAACGTACGACATGAACTCACACAAGCAGAGGCCTGATGACGCTGCCGATTCTGCTGAAGGTGACCCTAGCGAGCAACTCCCTCAGGCAGCTCTCAGCCAGCTCAGGAGGCGTCTTGTTGGTGCTCTGTCCTGTGCCCTCCACCGCATCCTCTGTGTTTGACTCCCCACCCTCACCCCCTCGTGCAGCAGTCCCAACAGCTCCCTTATCCAGACCAGCACCCGCGTTACTCTGAGCATCAATGAGGACCATTTGGTGTCACTTCAGCAGCCTTTATCAGGGGCTTGTCTACTGTGAAATTTGAGATAAAGGAAATGGTACAAACAGGATTAATTTTAATATACAGGCTGTCTATTTAAAAGAAATATGTTGGTTTCAACAATACCGATGCATGGCTACAAAATCATTCAATCAAAATGATCGATTTTGAAACCTTGATATCTGTATTGTTAATACCAAAGCATACATTTTCTATGCAGACCCTATATTTTCAATCATTGCGGAAAAATAAATACGAAACGAAAATAGGGCTTCAACCTGCAGAGCAGGGGCGTCCTGGATGTTGTAGAGCAGGGAAGGAACGAGCTTCTCCATGTGCCCAGGTCGCCAGATGTTCTCACCCAGGTCGTTCCAGTCTGTCTTGCGCACCACGCCCTGAAACAGAGCATGACTTGTGATGGCACAGTATACGTGACGGGCGTACAGCCCAGCACTCGTGAGAACCTTAGTAGTGTTTAGCTACACATGCCGTCACAACAGAAAGCTGCACATACCATGCCCACTTTATGTATACGAACACACACACACACACACTCTGCCCACGCACCTCTACATGTTTAATGCACACACTACAAATCCCTCCCTGCCTCACCTGAAGGCCTCTGATGCCTGCAGTGCGTAACAGCACGCAGGTGGGTGGGTGCTGGTGGGAGCAGTGACACAGGGAGGAGAACTTGCTCACGAGGAAGTCGTAGCGACGGTGATACGACGGCGTGTCCTCCCGAATGTTGGCAAACTTCTCAAACTGGAATATTTTAGTTGATATTGTCACTAATGGATCGGTACGCCGATAGCTTTAAATGTAAATAGTTAATCTATAGGAAACAACTGTTGCACCACCAGCTGAGTTCCTGACAGGAACAGTAGCGACGATGCTCCGCCAGAAATTGTCATGAATCATAAGCTCCAGCATAATTAAGACACTAAATGAATTAGTCATACTATGAACCAAAACGCAATATATTCTCATAATGATGAATAGTAAATTTGCAGCCGTAGCTTAGAATGACTGATATCTTCAAAGAGAACTACAAGGAATATCAGAAAATTATGAAGTTCTATATGCAATAAATGAACTAAAAGGAAGTAAGCACACAGGGCCTGCCCTTCACAGCGCTGGAGCACAGCCGAGAATCAATATGTATAGCATCGAAGACTGCGTGGGTCTACCCCGCCCGGTCACTTTTGTTTTATTTATAAACTTCTATACAAGTAAAAAATTTGGTTATCGATGCATTTGTAATGAATAAAGTCTATTTAAACAATTTCAATAAACTTTATCTTTCTTGAAAAAGGGCCTCGTAGGGCAGATGGCCTTGCTAGGGACAATGCACAGTAAGGTTAGCCACTGACGGAATCGGTGGCGCGGAGTTGCAGGGCCGGCTCAGAACACTCGAGCAGCTTCTGCACCATCTGCAGGAAGAACTCCACGAAGAGGTTGAGGCTGTTCGCGTGACACGTCACCAGCAGCTGATCCACCGCGTCCATTGAGATGCACGCGTACCCTACACAAGATGATGGCACTCAAGCAGCACGGTAGCGAGAGAAAAATGCTCCATACATATAAAGATACCCAGCCATCGAGTGGCATTCTAGTAGGGACGTATCGAGAGTAATATGCTACATATACCAACGTTGAATGCTGGCTCAATACTGGGATCTCAGATGCAGTAACTATAGTATGAAATTGGCAGTAACCAATTCTAATACCAATGGAAGGAGCAAAGCTTCTCAAAGGTCAGAAGTGCACAGCTGTAAAGAAGAGAAATGGTTTAATATTCCGTAGGAATTAGAAATCAAGGTAGATAAGATAGATTCAGGAATTCACTAGGAATTGGGCATTGTACGAAGCCGATACTTAAGCTCACTTGTAGATATCTTCTGGCTGTAAAGTATTAAAACTTTTATGATGATATTTTTCGTAACATCAAAAATAACTTTATAATAGTTTTACAGACAAACATCACTATATTGTTCCATCCAATTTAAAGGTATAATCATAATCACTGCTACGCTATTTTAAATAATTCACAAAAATTGCAACAAAGATTATGACCACACACTGAAAAGGCATGAATATAAGGACCGAACTAAGTTCACAATAATGTCAGGATGCTCGCAATTTACCAAGACCAGACATATCATCTGAAATTGTCTTGGTTTACTGCACTGTTTCAGTGTCGTGCTTGGAATTTACAACATTCACAAGAAGCAATGAATATAACACCCGCACCGGCGCACATCCATCAGTGACGGAAAGAGCCAACGTTATTATGGGCCCAGACACTCGTGTCACATAAGGCACAAGATTGGTGCTCTACAACAGTAGTTGTACAAGGTTAGTGCGGTCTACGATATTCAGGTCATATGTTAAACAAGAATCACCCTAGTTGTTATTCAAAAGCATAATTAGCAAGCAACTACAAGAATAACCATGCATCCTGCAATGCGCGTTCCTAGAGAGCAGAGGCCAAAGACCCCAAAATTCACTGAAAAATAATTGAGCAATTTTGTACTCACCATATCTCCTGCGATGTATGTCTCTTGTGAGCCTGTGGGCGAGATACTCCCCAATCCTGTCGAGTTTGTCAGGCGAGTTGGCAGCGTACCACACGAGCTTGTCCATGTTGCTCTTGACGAGACCTGCTTCAGGGTTTGCAGGGTAGATGTTGTCAACCAGGCGGCGGTACCGTGGTCGCAACGCCCCGCAACAGCCGCACCAGCCTGCCACAGGGTCAGTAGTGCTATTTAGGGAGTCACATTGCTAGGTTTTACAAAGTTACACACTTAGTGAAGAACATTCGTAGAAAAAATGAGTTACACTTGTACATTAAATGAAGAACATTCATATAAAAAATGAGTTACATTTGTACATTAAATGAAGAACACTCATAGATTATATGAATTACAATTGTACATTTAGTGGAGATTTATAGATTAAATAAGCCACAATTCCACATTTAGTGAAAGTCCCTCACAGATTAAATGAATCACACTGACACCCATTATAAGTAACATTTAAAGCTCTTGACATTGATGGATTCAGTGACTGATAGTGACTAATTAAGTAATAAATCTGAAGCGAGTTAATGAATGACAGAGAGACAAGTAAATTGGATAGTAGTTACACACAACCATTACTAACAATCCAAAGTTTGTCCTTGAACTGTAATGTAGGAGAAAGAGAAACTAATGTAGGAGAAAGTTTTTACTCTTTCAAATCATTCCACAATCCCCACATATTCTCTTTTCTTTCAGGGTACCTAGTATTCGTCTAGGAAATACACAGGACTAAATTAATACCAGTATAGTTGAACAAGAAAACCTATGTACCAGAATGCTTTTAATTTATATGCATGTTCACTGCCCACTAATTACACACATAATTCTAGCCTGCCCAAATATTAGTAAGTAGGGGTAACACAACGTAAAATAACAAGCAAATATAAAATAACACACTGTAGAAGAAACCAAGCTATAGTAGTAGACAGCATGCAGTTGACCAAGAGCAGGAGTAATTATTCTCAATCACTAACAACACAGAATTATGTCCGTGTTCTTATTTTCATTGAAATATGGTAACTTTTACCAATAAAGTGATGAATCAATTATTTCTTGTTCCTTAACTATGTGCAAAATGCTATAAATTGTGTTTATGCATACATTTACTGACAAAGAGAAAAATACATAGACTGAAAAGCATACCATACAGCAGCAAGTAGTCTAGAACAAATGTTTGTCTGAACAATAACACCATTTCATGCACAATTTATCACACACTATTCAGAAATGAATTTTTTACAGAGAGGAAAACTCAGTATGACTTCTCTAGGGAGAGCGCATAACCCTTCTGTTCCAATTATTATTTGGGAATATTGAACACCATCTTATTGTGCACCAGATCAGGTTAAAATAAAAGGTATACATTTTAAAAATATTTTATAAGTGGAGACACGTGAGCACAGAACATGATAAGCATCATACAAGTATAGTATGACATGGCATATCAGTGTCAGGTGCATTTTAGCTTTAATCTGGGATGCAACCAAATGTTGTTTACAAATTAATCTTCTTTGATTTTAACAGTATATTAATTAAATAACAAAAACCATGATAATTATGCATCATATTCCCCTAACAAAAACCCTCTTTAAAACACATGTAGAACACTTATTTATAATCAAACAAAACAGGTTACTGAAACCACATAAAACATACTCAACATACACTAAAAAACTCAACTGAAAACACATGACACACTTATCAAATGCCTAACACATACAGGATAGTGAACACAACATTTATATTGAATACCAACGTATGCACACTTCTAAAAATAGGAGTCATATATTGAACACCAGAAAAGTTAGGCCATTACTAGACATGAATAAAGATGCATGAAGACTATAGTAGGTGTGACATGAGAAGCCTAGCTATAGCACCCTTTGAGTCGGTCATAGTGAGCTCAGAAATAACGAGTCAGTCCAGGCAAATATAACTAGCTTGAACTCTGAAGAGTCATATGCAAACAAGATCAATGGAGTTACATAAAATTTAATCAAATCAGTTGATAATAAGGGTATTCTAGAATTTAACCATTTTGCCACAGCAATTTAAAAACAGAAGTTCTTTTTCCCAAGAATAAAAATACAAACAAAATATTCACCTTGGGTAAGCCAACTTGGCATCCCTGAAATCATGTACAAGCCCAGAGTATGAGTACAATCAAGACCTTCACACTATGATGGAATCCCAGGAGCGTTTTTACAGCCATTTAAAAACTGTAAAACAAAGATGTTGGTTGCCTCTCTACCTGCCATGATGAGGAATTTATAAGCCAAAGGAGTACGTTGACTTGGAATGACAACACCGCAGTAATCACACGTACCTTTCATCACAATTAATGTTAGTATACCAGGAATGGAATCACTACACATGGGTGTCAGGCACTACCATTACATCTCATTACCCACTTTATCAGTTGATGTAATACAAGCTTGTATTATGAGTAGCACATCTATTTTCGAAGCAGGTAATAAAATTTAAGGGTAGTCAAAAATAGAGTGCTTTAATGGGACACATCGAATGTATCAAGTATATGTGTATGTAACAAAAAATTCTTTTTTGTGTCAATAAGCTAGTTCAAATACAAGGAAGTTTAAAAATAATTATCAGTGTGGCATAAAAAATAAAAAACATCTTTCAGGGAAATTATGAAGAAAATGAAAATAATACACAGCTAACTAGACAAAGGTTTTTAGTAACTGAAGCAACACATACCAGAAATATTTGCCTATTGTGCTTTAACCATTCCACTTTAGCTTTCAGGAGTTAAAGAACAAAATACATTTTTGAATTACAGAATGACATAAATAAACAGTAACTTTATTGTAGGAAAATATTTTCACACATTTTAGGCAAAAAAAAAGTACACTTAGAGAATCATTTTTTTTAATGATTCATAAACATTTTTAGAATTTTTTAATCAGGTGTTATTTTATCCCTTCTGTTTTCAAATACTGTTGATATGAGTGTATGTTGCATCATTGTGCAGATCCTTTTCCTGCTCTTTATGCTTCTTCAGAGAGGAAGCAAAATGCATGACCAGCCTTTAATCAGGGCACTATAATGAAATTAATGGCTGACAAGCGTTCTTCACAGTGTATGATATTGAACATTATTCAGAACACCTGACTCAATTTTGCCCATTCCCAACTTCCACTTTTGCCTTTGTCACCTTCCACATCAAACTTTATCACTTTACCACACCTTCAAAGCTTTTCACCCATAAATCCGTCAATCATCTCAGCTATTCTCAATTTTGAACTCTCCACATGACACAGCAGAGATAACTACACTTTCACATCAACTTTTGCTGAATTAATACCAAGACCCATGTAATTTATCACTTCTTTCAATGCAACCTGCATGGCATTCCATTCTTCTTTCTCTATTCTCCACTTTCCAAATGCATTAACCTTAGATATTCAATTACATGTAAGCTCATTTCTTCTACCATAACCTTATTTAATATTTATTTAGCTTTCTCATGGCTTGATTACCTACTGCTGGCTCATGACCAAACAGCATCATAATGGACTCAGCAGATAAAAACTGCCATGTGCTCAAATAAATTCCAGATGTTTATTAAGAACTTGCAACATTAAAGTCTCTCACAGCACCCATGTATGCATTGAACAACTACAATAATTCACAACTTTGCAAGTAAATATCATTTCCAAATAAATTCAAATCTTGTTATAATCATTCATCATATTTAGTCATCTTTCTAATATGACAAAAATAGCTAACATGACTAAAGATCAAACTTATAACAGGAAGAGACAACAATGCACATGCTTCTACTCTAACATGTGCTAATCTTACTTTATTCTCTTAGCTAAAGAATAGCACAAGCATCTAATGAATAGACAACAAAGCTTGTTACTTCATTATGTTGTAATTCTATTTTGATGTCTTATCTAAAGAATAGTACAAGCATCTAATTAATAAACAACAAAGCCTATGCAACTAATCATAAACAATCAAAAACTTAAATAAGAATGAACTTTAATTGAACAACAACCAATGAATCCAAGGAAGTCTCAGTTGGGACCATGCATCTCAAGTATTAAGTGATGCTTCACTTTAATACTTAATGTGTCTTGGTTTCCATGCATCAGCTGAGCCCTCTTGACTTTGAATATCAAACTTTGCATTTAATAGTGAACTATTTTATGGAAGGTAGAATTTTCAGATAGCCAGTGACATGATGACTGAGGTAGACACAGCAGAATTACACTTAGGCTTGAAGGCCACTTTAGGCTTCAGAATTTGTTACCACTTTTAATTCCCTTTAAGACACATACAACAGCATATGCATTGTCAGGCCACCACTCTGATTGTTAAGAAAAACCACTTTTGGTTTAAATCAGTATCATGCAAGCTAATCAACTATTTCATAGTAATTTGTACAATTAATAATTTGATGTAAAACAGGTATTATATTCTGTAGAGGGCAAACATTATTCCTAGAGTGAAATTGAATAGTTAATCATTTTAATCATTTAACTGTATCAAATTAAACTCATTTAATATGACTACATTACAAAACTTATATCTATAAGAACAAATTTGCATAAGTATGTAGAGTTTTACTGAGTAATTGCATAATTTTTTATAAGTATCAATAAAATTAAATTTTACTGAAAAAAAGAGTATAAATTATTCAGTATCAGTACCCTTTCTCACTGAACAAATAACCATTTCAAGCTATCCTAGAAATCTTTACATCAAGCTACCACACACACACAAAGTTAGAACACTTCCAGGGGATTGGCATCAAACTTGCACAACATCAAAGAATTAGCATGGATTACCACATACCACCTCTTCAAATGTGTAAATGGTTGTTATAATTGTATACAGCTGATTCCAATCAATTTCACACAAATTTACTAGAATTATCACATATAGAAGATACAAAATCTACAGAAGTCTATGGTGCACAAAATAACAACCTAACATGTTAAGGGATCCAAACATAACATGCACATTAATAGCCAGTGCCACCTGATGCATCAAGACTCAATATTTATTAGAATTGTCATTGTATTTCCAAGCTACTTTGCTAAGTTCAAGTTACCAAGTTAGGGAAGCACAGTGCATACATTCAGTAATCTACTGCAGAGAAACAAATACTATACAGGAAATTCATGATGAATCTCAAAAGCCACTTGCTAGTGCAGGCTCAGAAAATTAAAATTCACTTAATGATTATATTCACTGAAGTCTTACTCTTTAGTGTATTCAACTTGTGATGTTGCAGTTACAACTACAAAAACTTGTTAATCATAGCTTATTACAAGTGTAATAAATTCTTTTATTACACACATTTGCATACAAGACATCCTAGGATAATTTCAACCAAATGTAGTAAATTTACTGCTATTGCAGCTTAAATGATTTATAGGTTAATAGACACAACAGAGGAAGTAGTGAAGACTGAGCCTGATGCAACAGATGACCAGCACAACCACGAACATCACAAACAAGCTACACCTACACCTTGCATTGGTGCATTTAGAAGAAACTTCTTTCTCAAAGCAGCAGGACAGCAGCCCAGGCATGACTTGATTCTCAATGCTGTACTGCTACAAAAGATGAACAAGATGTCCATCAATATCCAGAGATGCTATCCTTCACACTATTGGTGACTGATGCAGCACAGGTAGAAAAAAAGAGACAGTAATTCAATTGTGAAAACAAACTTGCTTTTAGAATGTAGCTGACATGATGAAAATAACTGTTCAACCCTTATATAAAATATTAGCCACCAGTTCTAGTAAGAAAAATTAATAAAAAATATCATCACGACCCCATTTAAATTTCATTTTTTACCAATCATAAAAATCCAACTTACCATTTTTCTTACTAATAAGCTTTTTGAATTATATATTTACTAAACATTAGTGTAATCATGGTTTTTATACAGAAAATTAAAATTCACTAATATTTTCAAGATGAACAAATCCTGTGCTGAAATTCAGTTTAATTAAACACAAGATAAAAAGTTTTAAAATAAAAGGAATCTTAATTAATATTTTTTTGTACACTTTATATTGACTTTTCAAGATATAGAATTTTTGGGTATTTGGTTACTAGCTCAGCCCATAAATCAAGACAAGGAATTTTCCATTGATTTTATGTTCTAACATAACATACAGATAATTGTACTATATATGCATTCATAATTACTATTTCCAGGGAAAATTTCTGTCTATAGTATTTCATAAAATTTGGTGAGCGCATATGAGCAAAGTTTCAAAGTGCTTCACACAAATTGACTGGACTTCTTTTTAAATCACCTACTGCACTAAATAGACTATCTAGCACCTATGTATGAGACTTACAAACCACTATAATGATGTTTTCATATGTATAATGTATTTTAGTTGGAAGCATGTATCACAAACAATGTAAATGGAACTCTTATTTTTCAAGTTAGAAAATTGTTGTAATGCTGTCTGAAACAAGTCACAGTTTTGTTGGAGATTCGATAAATTTTGCAACAATTATCACACACCCGAGCCCATAAAAACATTAAACATATTTTATAATAAAATTTAAAATTATGAACAACATGCACGTCAGACATTCAACTTACCTACAGTCATGGTAAAAATGAGACGTCCTAATTCTGCTACCTGAAGCTAAACATTGAACAGCTGACAGACTTCACTCCCACCTAAATGAAACGATGACGCGGACCTGCACTGATCCACCGAAGCAACGAACACTTGTGCAAGCAAATATTAAATAAACAACCAACAAAGCACTTTATTTCAAAAAATTATACAGCATACAATGCATATTATTAAATTTATTTTACCTGTAATCATATTAAACATAAATTTTGCCATTGAACTTCATAGAACATTGAACTTTAATTAAACTAAACTAAATGCAATAAGATAATATTCTCCAGAACAATATAGATGAAAACAAACTAAATTAGTTCATAAGCCTACTTTCCATGTAGCAAATCTATTAATTTATTATTAATTTTGAAACAAAAACAACAAATGAAGTCACGCATGGGAATTTCCTTTCTACCGACACGACTAGTGTGGTTCTCCGTAGGACAATATATGTGTCCATATAGCTGGTCGTATGTGTCTATGGAAGCGTTTTGTAGCCACCCACGAGCACTCGGCGAGTAATGATTTAACATCTTGCATTGCTCTCAGAATAATAAAGAAGGAAGGCAAGTAACACATTCGTCTTATATATCCCCACAACTTAAGAAAATGACATTTTTAATGACCTCATCGTTGTCGTAAAATGGTTGGTAGGAATCAATGTTTAGAAGTTGAATTCAGCTGCAACACCCGAAACCCGTTGTTTTGTGAAGGCCAGATTGTAGCAGGAGTGGTGGCGCTCTATATACCATTCATATTATATTGTATATTTTATAATCTTAATTCCAATCTTCTTACGTATAATAGCAAATATATTTTCCATATAAATCAGCAATAATGTCATTTTCGTCACTAAAAATTAGTACAATTATCATTATAAAAATTTATCATTGTTTTTCTATAGTTCATAGTTAATTCTCTTGATAACTTAGACACGCATATTATTCGAGAGCAATAACCAGTTCCAGTCACCAATAATAACTTAAGATACACGTTGAGACAACATTCAACAATTGTTCTAGCCTCGGTATAGCGAATTATTAGTGACGCCGACCATGATCATTATTGTTTCATGCGTCCCGCTAGACGGCCTTCGGGAAGGAGTCATCCATCCCTGCTCACAGCTCACAATTCATAGCTCACAATCACAATAACGACTCACTGCAAATTAGAACGGCTCGCTACTCACTACCACCTGCTCATAACTCACAACTTATTGCACACGACTTCCTGCATTCAAGCAAACTACCTGCTGTACTCGTGCCGTGCTTGAGTACACCAATTGCTGTCACTGAAGTTCTGGGTTCAGCATGTCCTGGACCGCGCTATCCGTACCCTCTGGAAGCCTCAGACTGGCTCAACGCTGCTCAAGATCATCTAAATCATTTAACGTGCCACCTTGCTGAAATAAAGCTAAGTCACATTCAGGAGTCCTCTCATTTCCCTCATTCAGGTCACACGGGCAAAGACACCAGAAACCAGAGGAAAATATAAAAGTAAAGTTTGGTAGCTGAAAAGCCCATCAGCACTACCATTTACCAACTATATTTACAATACCAATCATTACCAAAACTTTACAAGATAGTCCTCCGAGAGATTTCTTCAGTAGCTTTGAAGCACTGCTAAGGTCTTTCTGAGTCACAGAGGGCTGTAATTATAAAAATATTCTGGGTTTCATTTGTTGCCGTACCGCTTGATTATAACATTTTCGTCCTCGTACAGTATTCTGTACATGGAAAGCTTAAATATTTTCCATACTCTGCAACCGTGTATTCTGTAACTGTGCATTCTTTAGCACAAAGTAGCAACTCAAGGCACAGTACTAAATAAAAGTTATTGAACACAATTGGTACTTCAATACATGTAAGAGCACATTTATTGAAGGAATTTACAAACCCTTTCTTCATTAGAGTAAATATTCTTCATCTCCGAAACGTTTCTAAGGATCTCCAATCATTTGTTTCATATTTATTGTAATTAAAAGCGTCAGTCAAAGTCAGATCGTATATATTTTTATTAGTTTTACGGCCCATTTTTTAGTATACTCAATAGAGAAACATTAATCTTATTTTCTATTGGATATCTTGAATGGCGTCCGAGAATCTGGCTTGAAAAACCCAGAAATTCTAACATTAACTTTTTTAAGTGAAAATACGCTTACAGAACTGGAAAATAAAAAACACAGGACGCTGCTGAAATTTTTAAATTTAATTAAATAATATATTTACAAACAACGTTTCCGAAACCAGTCGAGTATTTATAGCAAGCCATGAAGCGAGAACGAAATTGTACTCGTACAATTTTACGCGCTAGAAGAATGAAGCTGTCTATAAGAGTGACAGTTCTTCGTGGAAAAGTTTGGTTCTGATGACTTAGTTTTGCACGTTGAACATTTTCTCGTTCATATGTCGTCTTTATGTCTCACTGGTTGATGGCTGCATTAGAAATATGAAGAATGGTTCAATCGAATACCCCCACGGCGTCATGCTACTGGCGTCACAGGCATTCATGTGACAAATCAAAAGCGTGTTACATTTCGTAAGTTACAGCATCGGCAACACTTTGATTAGCTACTACAATTTCCATCATATCGTATTATTTTTGATGAATTTTCTCACTTTTAACAGTAGTTTTATTGATCATAAAATTGCCCATGTGTATGGAATTTGTAGCATGGAACTTGCTTGGGGCAAAACATTGCACCTAGAATAAATATAGTAGTGAGTGTTCACTCTCATAACATCACAAATATGTGTACTGGGAAGTGGGGGTTCAGACCCCTGATCTGGTCGATGAAAACTGCAAAAAAACCTTTGCTCATCGTTATGATTCAAATAAAGAGCTTCCAGTAAAGTAACGACAATTTGTACACACTTCATAATTAGTTATCATTATCGTTATCATTAAATTGCAGATACAGACAAATGACAGCTACAAGAGCATTAATTCATGAGTGTCTATAGATTTTTCAACTACTAATTGCAAGTTCGGAGGTTTCAAATAAGATGGATGGAGTAAATTCTTTTGGGAAAACTACATAGTCACTAGGAAAAAACTTTTTCTGTAATCATCATACATGACACAGAAAGAATAACTACATGAATTATTAACTAATGACTGCCTTCTGAGTAACTACATCTTATGAGAATAACACATCCTAGTACACAAAGGGATACTGTATAATTACAAAGATTAATTGAAAAATCAAATGTATGTTCATAACCACAAAAATAGTTGATGCATAAAATTTCCCTGCGTTACTTTGTAGCGTCCTCATTGAGGAACCTTTTTCCAAGAAATATAAACGGATATTTTCTATGAGCTTCCAAGATAATGCCCAAGCAATTGTTATGAAGTAGTGGCTAATACATGCCTGCTTTTCAGACGCAATAAAGCTCAAGTGAAACAATTGAAAATATTCAAGTCTCCGTTTATAGATCTAGGCCAACAAATCTAATAACTTCTAAATCACGTCTCGTTCCACTGATACTCGCAGATTTAACGCTGAGAGTAATAAGTTACCGATAGATTACGCATTTATATTTTAATTAATAACAAGAGCAGTTTCTATATCCTTTGAAGCATGCAAACAAGTAGTGTTGTAATCGAAGCGCCAGTTGCATGAATGAAAGTAGGGCAGGTTGTCTTATTTACGTAGTACATATACAGTATGATGTCAAGGTTCTCCGCATGTCCTGCGTACGTCCGTATAGCTGTTCTTCGAGTTTAGGGTACATGTGCCGAGACATGCGATGATATACGTGAATTAATTCAATGTTAACTCTTCTTTGCTCCAAAGCAGACGGCTGTAGCCCTCGCTCACAACTGTGTATTTACCATTGCTATGCACCTATCAACGTTGCAGTAAAACAGACATTGAAAAATGAAAATGACTGTCTTTGAATCTCCTTTTTAAAGTAAGATCACTTACACGGTATATGCATTTATAATCGTGCTAACTACTAAAATCAACCCATGTTGGAGTGTGTCTGTGAAAATTACTCTCACGACCGTCTGAGCAAACGGATTTTCTTAATGAAAATCCGTATAATCCGTAGATCAACGGATCCTAATTTGGGGACTTGAGATACTCGTATCTAAACGTTACATGGACATCATACATAGAGTTCACATGGACTTCACACCTAGACTTATCATGCATGGACTACATGATTCATACGCCTAAAGTTAAGATCTTAGCGTAGTTTCAAAAAGCGTCCACCAGTTAGCCCATCGCCTACAATATGTACCAACATGTCCTCCAAAAATACACGAGTTGGTGTGTATGTACAGCAACATGCAGGTTGGGTGTTGATGAACCTGAAAGGCAGGTTTTCAAGAATCGGACGGAGTTTCTGCAGCGTCTCCTTGCGTGAGAGCCTCGTGCACATAGAGCTGCTGTTGCTCCTGCTCCTGTTCCTTGGTGAGGGGAGGTGCATGAGAAGACCTCTCTCTCTGCGACGCCCTTAGTTCTTGTAGGTGGCGCCGCTTGTCACGACGGAAGAAACCGCACTGTCCACACACGCATTGTCATCAATAAACACGAGACAAAAAGTTTATCTGGCCGTTAATCGATAAGTGTTTGTAGTATTTGTATTTGTAAAAGGCGGAATAATTTTTAGAGATGTTCTCATGTCACTGACACCTCTAATATGATAAAAAAAATTCCCAATTTTTATGGAGTGTCCAGCACTGAATTCTAGTGTGTATTTCCGAAATCAGTCTTTAGAATCGTGGCACAGCTAACACTGACTGTCCTCGTTCTTAGATCAGAGAGTATCAACTGTTAAGTTTTAAGCTCATTCCTGTACCCCATTTGTTCCAATGTACTTGGCCAGAAAGGGAAAATTTTTTGAAATTTTTAAGTCTGCGATAGTAAAATTCGGATACTAAATTCAATGCACTGATGAATTCGTATAAAATTTTATTTTGTTCACTTTGTAACCAAGATTCGCTTCTTAAATTTTCCTTACATTAAAGCTACTTACATGCAATTTAAATGATCTTTCAATGAATATTCTCCCATTGAGTGGAGGTCCGTTTTTCTAATGAAAAATATAGATTTCAAAAACTTTAAACTAGTATGAAAGCTTGAAGGTCAAAGTTATAAAATATTGCATTTGAATTTGGAGGTTGGTGTGTGTATGATGATCAGAACTTCACGGCTTGTTGCCTGATTGGTATGGGCTTCATCGTGTTGAGAAATTATCACTTTTAATTCTTTTTTTAGTGCTGTATGAGCGTGAACATTGTATGCAGCATACACAGACTTAGGCAGTACACGTTTCTTGCACAATCAGCAAAGATACCCATAATACAGTCAGCAGATACACTATATGCAGCCAGCACACAGGCCTTGTACATTCAACGTACACCTCGTGTTCAATCAGCAGATACACCATCCGCTGTCAGCTCACTGTTCTGAATGCCGTCATCAAACATATGTACCTTGTACAGTCCAATAGCCAGCAGGAGCAGCACCAGCAGCCCCAGCAGCAACGCCACGCTGGGAAGCCACCACCGGTTCGAGAGAAGGTCCAGTGTTCCTTGCTGAGGTATGTAGGCATGAATTAAGTGCATTTTAGCTCAATATCCACCTAGAATATTTTTAAGTTTGGGAACGCCACTGAAAACATATTTCAATGTACACGGCACTGAAACCTGCCATAGATTTGCTGACTCGTGTATGGCTCCTGCTTTATGATTTATTCGGGTGATTTTATTGGGCAACGTTTTCTGACGAGTTTTATGAGTTTCAATAGCAATGGAAATGCTAAAATCAATTTCATGATAGAAAAGAAGTCTTAGAAGATTTTAAATCAACCAAGTGCATTTTATAGAGAAGATACTGCATGCAGCCCTTTTTTTAACCTATCCATTCGAAGGGTAAGTGGCGGCCTCACCGGCGGCGAGATGAGTGTGACGTAGGTGGTCACTTGGAGTATCTCACTGGAGCTCTGCAGCCGCGCCTGAGATGTTAACATCAAGTTGCGGTACTTCTGGAAAACGGAGTTCACAATTCAAAAATGTGTTCTAAGGAAATTTTAAAAATGTTAAAAATGTAGTCAGAGATAGTTCAAAAAAGGTTAAAAATATGTCAAGAGGCCCAAATAACAGATTAACAAACTTGAACGCTGTTCGTGATTAAAAATAGCCTCTGTAGCGGGGAGGATTTGTTTTTAAAATATGACTACGAAAATACGCCAGGGCTCGTACATAGATGTGCAATAAATAGAAACTCAAGATTCGGTAAGTCATACTCGTATTACTGTAAAATTGGGTTGAACATTTGTAGGCTTTCAATTGTATCGAATGCACGCTTTGTCACTCCTGAGGTAGAAGTTTCATGTGTCTATAATTAAATGTGTATTTTGAAACAATTACTTTCAGCGATTTATTAATTGTGAGCTTCCGCTTTTACAAACATCATTCATAGGAATAAAACGTGAAGATATATGCTTTTCCTAACAGCAACATGCGGGAGCGTCAAACATTCTCATCGCACGGACGTGAAAGATAAACCACGGTCCATGCCCTTGGTGTCGTCAATGGAGAGCATTTTTTTGTGCGTATCATGTCGTGCACAAATACAGTATAGGTCATCGTGACTGAGGGCATTTTCAAATACTGTTGTTGTTCTGTACAGTTCGCCGGAATCACTGCGTCAGCAATAATTTCACTTGGAGCCTCACAGCAGCAGTAGCATGGCAGTGCAAGGACAGTAGTGGTCAACCCACCTTGTTGAGTGCAGCCACTGCAACACGACTGCGTACTGTCACCTGTACTGCATCTCCGGCCAGCAGTCCAGACACTGAGCAGCTGCACAACATTAATGACAGTTTATGTAATGAAACCCAAATGCACCAAGTGGAATGATGTATTCAAATTGAGTAGGAAAATTATTTAAATCAATGGACATGGAACAAAAATGCGGTTTAAAGACATAGTTCAGGATCATAGACAAATTTTGAATTGGATGAAATGACAGGTAATGTTTTTACGGTGTCTCGGTAACGTGGTAAAATCTCTTGTTGAAATCAAAAAGTAAACCATGTGAGCAAATTGCGTCTAATAGTTAAACATGACGTAATAATGCAATTGCACCATCAAGGATAGCGGAGAGCAATGCAATTAGAGAAATATTTATCAAACAATTGGACGGAATATTGAACATGATCTTCGTTCGTAGAATATACGCGAAAAATTATGAGTTGCAATATACATTCATAAATGTTATAGCCCGAGCTACCGGTTCGATCATCGACAAGATCTTCTCAGGCGAACACCGAACACTTTTCCATAAACTCTTTTCAAAGCCTGCCAGAGCTGTCAATACCGCTCACGTTACACAAGACTGGTGGCTGGATTGAGAACATTTTAGAAAACTATCAGCTGCATGAGCGAGTGATTGGAGATGGAAGTTCAGGAAACATGTCCCATCTTCCCCACAAGCAACTACCATCAGGAAAAAAGCTAAACATATCTACTTTTTGCATCCAGGATGTGTCTGTACTCTTAGATTTTGAACAAAGACCATAGATGCTCGCCAAGTATAAGCCTCCCAGCTCTTCCTTTAGATGTTTTTTCTGTTGCAGGCCTCACTTGACGGCAATTTACTTTGCCTGCTCGTTTTGCCAGACTGCAATAAATGTAGCATTCCCAACGTTAACAATATCTTTCCCTTTGCAATCAGTTTTTCAGACAAATGCACAGCTGGTTCATAAAGCTGTTTGTGATGAACCTCGAATAGAAATGTAAATCATGTCCACATGAATATCATATAACACCTGTAGCAGTAAAAGAAATTTTTGAAGGACATCAGAGCACCGCTTTTATCACTATGATTTTATTTTCAATGTATCAATCATATGGAACTTTATGTGAGTTTCTTTTTGTACAATCCTTTCCCGTAGTGAAGTTCCTTTTTGTTGTACCTTGTAATAGAAATTCACATGTTTACCAGACAGAAGTAGGGCGTGAACCAAGTTTACATGGGATGGTTCTCTAAGAAGATTGTAGCTGTAATTCGAAATAAATTCAGCTTCATCACTTCTTTTAGTGTTAAATTTACAACTGATTTCGAATATTAAAATGAGCGCTATAAATACTGTGAATATTCACGCATGTCATGTCATACGCTTAGAGAATACATCAATAAACACGAGTAAGAAAATTATCACTTACTTGACGATGAAACACTTCACGGAGTTGCAGTCAATGCTGGGTACAATTTGGCCGCTGCGGCCGCTAGCTCCTCCGTCGTTCCTGCTCGTCAGGAAAGACAGCAGCTATGTTGCGCGTGTTCCATTTATTAGAGATTTTAATAATGAAAACAAGCTGGGAATTCGTTAATTTTGATAATGAATGCATAAGAACAATGGTAGTACTAATTGTTAGGTTTCTTTGAAGTATTGCGCGTCACATGAAAATAAGAACCAACGGAAAAATAAAACCTTTAACTGCATAAGTTTCTGAATGTAAAGATTCCATTTAGAGTGCCGAAATAGATCAATCTTAAACATGAAATACACCATTAATAACAAAAATACATATGCGTGTCTATAACCTAAATTTTTATTTATTTTATTCATGTAACAATTTTTATGAGAACCTGTATTTTGCAACACGCACACACCAACGCATTCATACACCAACACATCCACACATGAATTAAAGTTCAATAGACAATTTTGATGCCCTTCAGTTTAACAGATGAAACTCGCCATCTGAGGTTTGTAACTTGCGACTTCGAGTTCTATTAGCTACAAGTAATAATTAAGAGATCATTAATTATGACACATTGGTTAGATCGATGAAAATATTAAGAATATTATGTAGATATTAGTTTTCTATATTCTTTGCTCTCCAGTCGGGGCTGACATAATCAACTGAAACACAAATGAAAATTACCAGGTGAGTAGCAAAGACTCTTTTTGGTACCCGTACAGTTTTTGAAACATAGGAAAAATTACGGAAAGTTTTGCTTGATTAAATTTGTATTGAGTTAAGTTACCTTGAGAAGTAAATTAACCTCGTTATGGGTATGCGTTGATATATATCTTTATTTCTTACTCATAATTTTGCATCAGATATCTAGCCTTCCATCGCCTAGTCTCCCTCTCCTACTCCTGACCTCACCACAAAAATATCGTACCCCAGCAGGTATAGTCATTCGTGTAGTAGTTGTTAGGAGACACATGCAAATTTTTCTCTTATCAGAAAGTTGGTTTGTACTAAAAAATTTGTTTACTTGCTTATAAAGGGTTATTATTCCTAGAAGTCTATTGCAAAAAAAAAAGATTTCCGGTTTGAAGAAGTTGAAATTTTTGCTTAAAAGTGAGGTATTACACCGAAGAGTTGATGTTAGATTTAAGAGTTTAGAACTTTTAACACAGCAAAGTGCAGCCAGAAAATTTGATGTTGTTTCACTGAATATAACTATAGTACTTCACCACTGAAGACACATAACACCAAACGTCGAAGTTCTAAGCATTTGTCAAATATTTTAAAGGAATAATTTAGTATAACAATATAGCAAAACGAAGCATTTTTCTCTTCATCATCATGTCATTCATTTAGGTATCATACCGTAACCTCAGCCCTTTCTTTACTGAGGCTCTGACTGTAAGATGAACTGCACTCACGGTTCTTGTCCAGTGCTTCTTTCTTCACGACGAAGAATGTCTGCACAAACACACACCACAATGAATTTTTCAGAATAATAGTCTACGGTTTATACTCCCAGTATTTAAGTATCATTTTTTACTGTGCCATTTAAAACTGACGTTTGAAAATTACTGCAGTAGTATTGCATTCGTGGTGGATAATGGAAATTTTACGTTAAAGACTTACTTTAAAATTTTAAATGTAAATTCAGAATATTCATAATTTGCAATGGCGCTGAATGCAATAGCAGAACAGTGAATTCCATGTGTTAATATCACCTAAACCGCTGATGCAAACGAAAATATATTTGAAAATTATTTCAAAATATTACACGCAGCCTTCAACACTATTTTTTGCCTTCAGCAGGACCAAGGAAAAAACATCAAAAGCAGTTTTCTCCAATGTAATGGCTGAAGAACTAAAGAAGAGTCACCGCACCGTTTAGTTACAATTTATCTGACTTATTCTTATACCTCAATATATTACAGCATAATGCTTCTCCAATTCTAGAATTATCCAACACGAGTGGATGGAGTACGTGAGTCTTGAAAGACACGCCATCTAAGAGAAGGAAAACTCCGGAACTAAATCAGCCCTTTCCCTAAGTCCCCTGACAACCCTAACAGAGCTAACAACCCTATTCTGGAAAAACTTTGCCACGGAAAGAGCAGAAACAAAGACAGAATAAACATTTTCAAGGCCTGAAATATTCCAAGATTTAACGATCACTGGAACTCTATTACTCGAGGCTGTGATCATGCCTCACCAGTGCTGTTGAGGCCGTCAGATGCGTTGTAGTAATACGGCTCTCCATCTCCTAGGTATCTCGAGTCCAACATCTCTTCTAGAGTCTAGGAGCAAAAAGAGAGGCACAAATGGGGAGGAGTTATAACACAAGTACTTGCAATCCGTGCAGTTGGTGTAGAAGCATCTATGAATATGTTTGTAATTTGTAAAATTTCTTTAAATTAGATGAACCCCTGTCTAAGAATATTTTACCCCATATTTGACTTAGACAACATTTCTGCAAGTAAGATGACTAACTAACAGTACACGCGACAACTGCTGGTTCTGCAATGTAGAATATGATTTCCTCTATGGTCTTTGCACTACCTACTGATGCCTCTTCATAACGACACAAATACGATCAACATGAAAAATAATACGAATAATTATGATTGAAATTAAATATGAATTAGAATAATCGTGATCATAGCAGAACATGAATAGAGAAAATAATGGTTACAATGAAGAGTTTTAGAGATCGAATAAGTCATACGAATACATATAAACTAGAACTAATGACTGAGAGGGCTCATACCTGAACAGAGTGTGTGAAATTGAGCTCGTCAGGCTGGAGGGGCATACACACCACGGGACCTGCCGTGGTCACATGGTCTGTGATGTAGAGGAGGGGCAGCGAAGAGTTACCAGTCGCAGGGATACTGCGTGGCCACTCCACTATGATCTAGTCGCAAGCAGAACACCTCGGTCACGAATGTTTATCTGATTTCCTTACTTGCTATACCCACATGTATAAATCGCATGGAAGTATTTTGAACCTACTGAAAGCGGATAAGAGAATTGTACGATAGATCAAGCATGCTACTATTTAGTGTGTACTTCATTCAATGGAAAAAGTAATAATGTACTGATAATGGTACTACCATTTATTCTGAAGTATGAGATATGCCTACTTGAGAAACAATCGCTAACCTGATCCTGCAAGAGAGGGGCGGGGCCCCTGTTTGTGAAAATGAAGGTGTGCACTGTCTCCGGCCCCAGTTGATCAATGCTGTAGTTGTTAGAGGCGGCAGAGATGCCTAGTACTGTCTCCAGTGACAGCGTCTCGTTAAGTAGCACCCGGACCTGCTCTGGCTGGCTGAACCTGCAAGTCATGAGCAGTGTTTGTGTCCAGCGTTTGTTCAGTTCAAGTAATCATCGTTGCTTTGTGTTAAAGTCCTACTTCTCTACAGAAAACAACTCGGCGAAGGAATAGCAAGTTTTTCTTGTGTCATCTGAGGAGTAGCTAAGCTTGTTACTACTCACAAGGTACCCTGAACTTACTGCCTCATTTTTGCCTCAATATGGTATCAATTTCTGTTTCCTATATCCAGATTGCTCAGAAGAAACTGCAGCTAGGATATACACCTTATTAACACTACTTTAATGATTCACTCGCGTACAAGCATGTGTTCTTTGAAACTTTAACATAATGGGTACATTTTTGCCATCACCAGAGGCTTATTTTACTCTAATGATTGACTCACACCTTAGACTACCCCTAACACGCTCTCTGTCGCCTGATATTATCCCATTTTTTCATTACATTCCATGTGTCCAAGTATCTCACCACAGAGGTAACTTTCACCTTTATTAGGCATGCTAGTTTTGACTATTTATAGGTCTGTAACTTCAACAAATGAAAAAACAACACTTGGCTTTGAGGGAGTTATAGCGTTCAGTAACATGTAGTAACCCCGTAACGAGTCCTTCTCTTCTCCTCCAGTGATCAGCCCATCCTTCCTCCTCACCCAGTGGCCATCACATCCCTGCTGAGCTCAAGGTCCAGCTGCACCTGCACGTGGTTGTCCGCTGGCTTGAGGTCGTCAGTGTCTCCCTCCACTGAGAAGAAGAGCGGCAGCGTCTCGACAAGCCCCACCTCAACGGCCCCTAACAGTGCTAGCGGTGAGTGGTCGAAATACAGCGTGAACACCACCTGTATGGGGGGTGTGTGGTATTGTAAGGCGTGAACACCACCTGTATGGGGGGTGTGTGGTATTGTAAGGCGTGAACACCACTTGTATAGGGAGTGTGTGGCATTGTGAGGCGTGAACACCACTTGTATAGGGAGTGTGTGGCATTGTAAGGTGTGAACATCACCTGTATGGGGCGTGTGTGGTATTGTGAGGCGTGAACACCACCTGTATAGGGAGTGTGTGGTATTGTAAGGCGTGAACACCACTTGTATAGGGAGTGTGTGGCATTGTGAGGCGTGAACACCACCTGTATAGGGAGTGTGTGGCATTGTAAGGTGTGAACATCACCTGTATAGGGCGTGTGTGGCATTGTGAGGCGTGAACACCACCTGTATAGGGAGTGTGTGGCATTGTGAGGCGTGAACACCACCTGTATAGGGAGTGTGTGGTATTGTGAGGCGTGAACACTACGTGTTCTCACTAAAATCCTTTGCTTACAGTAAATAAAAGAATAATATTTGTCTCAGTCTTCACATATCAGGAATGATGTTTGTGTGTGATTGCTAAATGTCGTTAAACAAGACTGAAAAGCTGCTGACGCTAAACGTGGTGCCGATACGATTTCTTTCAGATCCGTATCAGCTTCCGTAATTTTTAACACGCATGTCTTAAATGATGCAATATTATAATAAAAAGGTCAAAATTCTTTCTATTTCGTAGATAATTGGAAACCAATGAACTAAACTTCGTACTGTGTTAATAAATAATTATTGTTGTGTTTGTATGATGCATAGAATAAATTTAAAAACTGATATGCGTTTTCGCAATGGACGGACTGGGACAGAATTTGGCAGCTGTGTAGCCAAGTGAACCTGTAAGTTACAGACCGTTGTGTCTTTGTTGATGGTCGAGGCAAGGCTGCATGTGAGCAGGGCGAAATTGTGACCATCGTCAGCAGCATGGCTGCAAGATGGCAGCAAGGAAGAACCGACGGCGTGGCTGAAACTCAGCAAGGACGGAACTTGGACCTTCAGGGATACCTGGTGGGCCTGCGCCTTCTGTACCCTGACTTCCACGTCCACACTTTGGCGACCTCCTCCTATTCGAAGTGGAGAGCTGAGGGGCGTTCAGAGGGTATGAGGAGTAACTCAAATTGGGCAGGAATAAGTTATTTAAAGTAGTAAATACCGCAACAACAAACTGTCCTATAACATAATCAAGATGTAATTTGCTATCTTCGTAATTTCACTCGCATGTGAAATTTTCTATGCATTACAAATAACAAACTGGACAATGACTAGTTATAAAATTAATAGAACTTTCTAGGAACATAACCTCGAAGTCTCGTAACGTTTGACCTCATCTTATATCCGTACATCAGCCTCATTATTGTTTCATTCATTTCTAAATGGCTCCACGATTTACAAATGAGCGCTTCACTCTCCTTCGTAAGTAGAAATTATCTTGAAATGATTTCATGGTGACGAGCAGTTCATGCAAAAATTTAACAAGTATTATTGAAACCCCAGCTGCTTTGAAATGAAGGCACCACACCCTGGTGAACTTACTAGCACCACACCCTGGTGCATTCACTAGCACCGCACCCTGATGCACCCACAAGCACCGCACCCTGGTGCATTCACTAGCACCGCACCCTGGTGCATTCACTAGCACCGCACCCTGGTGCATTCACCAGCACCACACCCTGGTGAACCCACTAGCACCACACCCTGTCACTTACTAGTCAACAGAGAGCTGTAGGTCTGCCTTGGAGAAACAAGAATCTCCATCCTGACAAGTAAGGCGAGTGGTGGCCTCCAGCGTAGTGCTCTCCAAGATGGGGGGTACGGGCTCTGAGGGCAAGGCTCCCTCACTGCCAGGCTGTTCGGCTCGAGCTCCCCCACTGGATAGTGAAATGTTGACGTGCGTTCGCACCAGCTCCTGCAACGACGGCCGCTCCGACTGACGGGGGCAAGACGGGAAAGATCGTGTTAATTGCTGTGAGGCTGTGAGACTGTGAGACTGTGAGACTGTGAGACTGTGAGACTGTGAGACTGTGAGACTGTGAGACTGTGAGACTGTGAGACTGTGAG